>JAJONR010001079.1:0-98961 GCA_029582245.1 Solanum etuberosum | reverse complement strand
TTAGAATATTCTTTATTTATTACTACTTACTTTGCGTATTTAGGCCTAATAAATAGAGGACAAATATGGATGACTATTAAGTTGCGACAATTTTAGGGCCCGTTTGACCATGCGATATGAAATTATGATATGGTATCATAATATGAAATCATGAGATGAAGTTGACGTTTTGTTTTAAATTAGAATATTCTTTATTTATTACTACTTACTTTGCGTATTTAGGCCTAATAAATAGAGGACAAATATGGATGACTATTAAGTTGCGACAATTTTAGGGCCCGTTTGACCATGCGATATGAAATTATGATATGGTATCATAATATGAAATCATGAGATGAAGTTGACGTTTTGTTTTAAATTAGAATATTCTTTATTTATTACTACTTACTTTGCGTATTTAGGCCTAATAAATAGAGGACAAATATGGATGACTATTAAGTTGCGACAATTTTAGGGCCCGTTTGACCATGCGATATGAAATTATGATATGGTATCATAATATGAAATCATGAGATGAAGTTGACGTTTTGTTTTAAATTAGAATATTCTTTATTTATTACTACTTACTTTGCGTATTTAGGCCTAATAAATAGAGGACAAATATGGATGACTATTAAGTTGCGACAATTTTAGGGTCCGTTTGACCAGGCGATATGAAATCATGATATGGTATCATAATATGAAATCATGAGATGAAGTTGACGTTTTGTTTGGACATGCAATATGAAATTTGTGTTGTATATTTTCTCATGAACATAAGAATCTCATAAGTTGTAAAACTATTAAAATAGTCCCAATTATTTATTCAATCTTATCAAATAAATAAAAAATTATAAAATCGCATAATAAATTATTACAAAGCTATATGTTCTCTATTTAAGTATTTGTTTCATCTAACTTTAATTGAATAAATTTTAATTTGATTAAAAAAAATGAACATAAATTGTAGTGCACTAGTCTTTAATATAATTCTCTCACATAGTACGGACAATCTCTTCACGTTGAACTTGCATTTCTCAATCATATGACCGAGAAGACGAACCAACATTGTTACTTTGAGCCATTTGTTGGTCAATATCATTCGCAACTATATTTTCATGCTCATAGAACATAAATATCTCATAACACTTTTGGTATTCTCACAAATAATTATGTAACATTGTATAAGCTATGACGATTTTCACTTGTGTGTCAATATCATATGGTTCATGTCTTGTTTCACTTTTGTGCAATTACACATTTTCAGTGCATTAATTTTGTGTTAAAATCAAACATATTGGAAGTAGTGATTATCAAACATACGTCACCAATTTTGTCCTTTTTCATATTAAATTGCTTTAAACAATTTCATATGTAGCTGAAAGAGAATTTTTTTTTATTATGAAAAATTAAAAAGTATTACTGCCTCAGTTCTTATTTATATTCACCAAATCAGTTCCTACTTTATCATTTATATTCACCAAATTTAAAGTAATAATAAATTTTATGCTGGTGAGAATAATAAATTTTAAAAAGTAATGCTGTGATTATTAATTTTATTTACATATGAAATAAATGGTTAGTATATATAAATGTGAGATTGTTTTAATAAAATATAAATTTGTGGGTCAACTTTTGTATTTAAAAAAATCTCAAATCATGATATGAAATTTCCAAATCATGGTTTTTGGTGAATATGAGATTCCATCTCATGATATGAAATCATGAGATAGAATCAGCGTGAAATTGCATGTCCAAATGCTGATTTCATCTCATGATTTCATATTGTAATATGATATCACATGATCAAACGGCTACTTAGAAATTGAGGAGCAAATCATTCAATTTTCAAAAGAGAACAATTTTCATATTCTCTCTCCTCCTTTGTTTTTTCAAAAAATTCGTTTTTAAATCACCTATCCCATTTTTTTTACTTCTAATCAATTTTCTTGTGTAATTGTGGATTTTTCAATTCTATTTCGTGAATTTATTTGACGCACTCTTCTCATTTTTAATTTGGTATTTTTTTTCGAGGGATTTTCCTCATAATTGACTTTTCTAAGAAAATATGAGTAGAAAATTTCTATTGAAATTTACTCCTCGAAAGAGCCCAAAAACACATGTGTCTACTAGAACCTTTCATCGTGATTTCCCTGTCTACCCCTCAAGTCACGATTTCATTCACTTAAGTTCACTTTTCACAATTGTTAACCCTCAAGTCGTGATTTCATTCATCTAAATTCATTTTTCACCATTGTTAACCCAATCATCATAAATGAAGAAGATTGGATGAGTCATCCAACATTGGCCATTAGAGTGTTTATTAACTTTTGGATTGAGAAAACATCATTGACAATAATTTTGAATCTCAAGTTGAAATTTTAGAGATCCAATCGAAAAAGTTATAAGGAATTATGACTGGATTGGAGTGTGATTTTTTTCAATTTAATCTCACCCAATTCTCCATCAAGTTGAGATGAGTGTATGAATTTGCGTATAAATTTTGTATAGATTAGTAATAAAATAGTTTTGAGAATTGACATGTATATTTCATGTGTATGAAACTGATTTTATTCAACTATGTATTGTATTAAAACACTATATAATATGGTATACTTTTTTTTATATCATTGTATATACAACATATATATATATATATGTATGTATGTATGTATGTATGTATGTATGTATATATAATGTGGTATATAAATTGATTTACATAATTTTTTATATACCACATTATATACCAACATATATTAGTGTCATTAATTGTGTATAAAATATGGTATACAAATCGATTTACGTAAAAATTTTACCAAATTTTATTCAAACATGTTTTGGTGTATGATTTGTGTATAAAATATGATAAATACAAATTAATTTAGTTTATGGAATGAATTCAATTAAGTTATGGAGTTTTGAAAAAATAAGAGAAAGAATGAGGGTATGTATAATAGGATTGAGGGTATGTATAATAGGATTTATGAATTTTCAAATGAGAGAATATGTTGAGAGAAATTTATGGAATAAATACCAACTAATTATGAGAAAAATTAGGGGATTGATACCTCCTATTAGTTTCAAAACTCTTTATTTATGGAAAGCAAATTAATTTATTAATGAGATTAAATATTTATTAATTATATTTTTTCTATTTTTTTAATTAATTTATCATTTTGTTATGTTTTGATAAGAATCTACTGACATCTATTGAAAACTAAAAATTCCTATTAGTACTAGATGTAATAACAACTCTTAAATATGTTATTTATTAAATTTTCTCTTTTTTAAATAATATTGTTTTTCTTTTTAAATACATTATTTTCATAATAAAATATATTAGTTTTTAAAAACCTTTTTTTCTTTTTAAAATTCTCTTAACTAGTATAAAAGTGAAAAATAAACTTTTTTTCTCTTAATCTCCTTTAATTAATTAAAATAGAATTACCTCATATACTTTTTAAACGACAATATAAGTCATACATATAAGATCATAGTAACCTCATCATTAATTTTCATCAAAACAATGACTATAAAATTCCTAATAAATAGAAAATATTTTTATCTCAGTCTTTTCTTAATTGAAGTAGAATAAATATTTGCCAACATATTCCTTGATTTTAAAGTTAATATAAAAAAAAGGATCAACAATAAATCCATCGACTAAATTATAAAGATAATTTGTGATCTGAAATTTTTATTTTTTTATTTTATGGTATTGTGATTGTTGTATCTTAACTTTAAAATGAAAGATTATAGCTAATGCTTATCCTTCTTCAATTTGCAAAATGTTAAGAAATAAAAATACTTCATATTTTATTAGGATGAAAATTAATGATGAATTACTATAGTCTTATAAATGAATATTAATGATGGGTTGTAATATTTTTATTAGGAAAATAATGTATTTAAGTAGAAAAAAATATGTTTAATAGGGAAAAAGACATTTTTATCAAAAAATAATAGTAGGGGCATTTTTGGATCAAAATATTGATGACAAGAGCATTTCTGGACCAAACTATTAACAGAGGACATTTTTTAATTCAATTTTGCATAATTCAAAGACATGTTTAACCCCTTTTAATTGATAGTATTCTACATTTTTTCTCTTACTAGGCAGATGAAAGCAGAGCCAACCATTTATGAGATTTAACTTGTCTTATAATTGAGGGCTCTTACTAACTCCTCCCCTAGAAAAGAAAATAAAATGACTTGGCACATCAAATTATTGATAAGACTGTTTGTACATTACTATAGAAAATCACCCATGACTGTTTATGTCTTTATCATGACCACTTGATAAAATTCGAAGGGAAGTTTAATGATTTTAGATGAAATTTTTTTAATTCCTTTTTCATACAACTGCCTTCATAAAATTGAACATTTTCAAGTGCGTTGATATCCCAAATGCTTCATCAAAATAATGTTGTTTGACAATTATAATGTTTCTACTGACAAAGAATCTGAAAAGGAGGAATAATTGGTAATATCTTTAAGATCCTGTTAATGATACTGTCACCTCAAAAAATAGAGTGATGGAGTGTCCCCTTGTATCTTCACTATGATCGAGAAAAAAACTCATACATAAACTTGCTACACATTCTTAAATCATAGTAAAGAACATAATTCATTTTGTAAGTAGTTTCATGAGCTTGAATATCAATAAACATCTGATAATCAAAAGAAGGTATTTGTATATGTCATGCGAGACTTCGAATGAAATGACAAAAGATTACAACTTGACCTACTATGTTCGCAAAGCCTCTATGATAAAAAAAAAGAAAAAAAGAAAAGGAAACGGTGACAAAATCACGCCTATACCCCAAAATAAAAAGAAATTTTGATATCAAAACACACACAAGCATAAAATAGCCTTCACTAAAAACTGAATATGTGAGGAAAAACCTAGTAGGAAGGAAAGTCACTCAGAGTATTAATACCTTTGATTACAACATGAAAAAACACCGCCATGAATAAATCTAAGTACAATAATAAAAGAGTCTGAAACCTAAATGATGTTAAAAAAACCAAATAGACTAAAATAATGACAGAAAATAAAGTCCTCATTTTCTACCATTAACGGATTAAATTAGTGCGCTATACCATTCCATTAAACGAACCACCCAGCCTAACGATCGTTATCGTCAAAGGACTGATACAACACACTAATTTAGTGCTCTATATCGGTCAATAAAACTATTATCAAGATCGAAGACAACCCCCTAAACGTGATATGGTGAATAGAACCCCTAAAGACTCTAAATGAGCCACATGACATAACATTACACAAAGATCACAACATAACTAAAGTGAAGAGATAAGCAGAATCATAGTCTCAACGGAAATCTCAATACAAAACTGAATCAAGTACGAAAAACATAATATAGAACTACCATGTCTAACAAGTCTCTACTACATAATAAGTGACTAGCACAAGCCCTAGCTCACTTGAACAATCTGAAAACTAAAGTATGTCTGAATGACATAAAATAAACATATGTGGTATGCCCTCGAACCATGAGGACTCACCAATCCAAAAAAATGCTGATAAGAGCCAATACTAACCGCGGACTGAGTGATGTGCATAAGAACCTATATTATTAAATGATATAGGCACAAGAGATGTATGTGGTCAGTACTCGGAATATACGTAATATGGAGAAAGATGCATGAGTATAACATGATAAGTATGAAAACATGATACTACAATGACCAAGTAAATATAACATAAATATGATCATATGATTTCATAAAACATAGTACAAGGTCATGCAATATTCTTTAAATCATAATCATAACAAAAGTCTTTGAGGAAGTCATAATTTTTTGTAGGAGTTAGCATCAACTGACATAAACTATGTGAGCTTTAACATGAAGTTCAATGTAATACTCCTACATTGAAAAGAGAGTGTCCTACTTGCCAAGGTAGGGACAATGATCATGAGCTTAAGTGGATTCAGTAGCTATTTATCCAATAAGGACATCCTACCGGGGCATGTAGTTCTGGGATCAGGGTAATCGCCACTAGTACAAGTCGGTGCTAATTAAACTCCCAATGAAAAATATGCACAAGCACAATCATATTCATAGTCTTCGAAATGGTAAGAATCTATTAATACCAACTCATTCATAAAAGCAACTACCATTGATCAACCTTATTCAGGCACATCAATCAAAGATCTTGCTTACCGGATAGCTTTCCTGGTGAAGGAGAGAAAGTAATCTCATAAAAATAGCTCCTTTTAAATCATGATTTCATACATATTCACAAGAGACAACTTTAATCGAAAATATCTAAATCATGATTGTCTTGTCATAGTAAAAGACACTTCACTCGGAAGTAGCTAAATCATGACATTCTTTAATCATAGGAGGAACTTCAATCGGAAGCCTCAATTTCCATAAAATTCATTGATACTTTAATCGAAAGTATCATTCATTCATAAAATCTTTCATAACATCATGCATGCAGATCAACAAAACTTTGAATCATATCATAAACTACTCACATGTCATGAGTTCATGAAAAAATCATTGAAAATATTGAAATATGATAAATCAAGCATAATAAGATCATTCATGGAAAGAAAACCTTAATTCAATTGAACCCATGGAGAATCATGAAAACCCTAGAAATTGAGTTAGAATCATAAGTAGAAATTTAAGTTTCTTTGAGACTCAATGGGTGAAGAGGAACCAATTGATGGATTTTTCACATACCTTAATGAAGCGTTGGATTGAAATTTAGAAAGGAGACTTGAAGCTCTAAGAATCCTTGAATCAGCTTGGGAGAGACTTGGAGAAAAAGACTTGAGGGTTTTGAGAGAATGAAAATGAATAGAGAGGTTAGGGGCCTTATGAACCCTTTAAAGTCTTCTAAATAATCTCAAAACAATGTAGTTTAGGAATTAAGAGTAGGAAAAAACTCAATTACCCTTGAGAGAATAACTGCCGGACCACTTCATGGCCCCATGTACTGTCTATATATGTACCGGTCAATCGTGGGATCTAAATTCTAAGAACGCAAATCTCTGATGAAGAACCACGATTGACCAACCATGAGTCATAGTCAGTTGTACGACCTGTACTCTGCCGTATGTAGACCCAAGGTACTAAAACAGTGGGTTCTGAAACTCGAGTCCACAAGACTCAACCACGGCCCATCTTCCTTTCTACGGTCTGTACTAGCAACTGTGCATCCACTTACTAAATATCTTGAGGCAACCACAACTAGTTCCCACATCCCGTACAACCTTCCACGGTCCATACATGGGCTCATGGAACTAGTGCACCAACAACTTTCTGCACTTCTCCACTTCCAATCTAACCTTTTATACTACCAAGGTGTTACAACTATATAGCAGAGTCCTGTACTTTATTTGACCTAAACTTGAATTGTGAAGGATTTTGTGAGCTATATGGTACTTTTAATCATAATTTTTGTCCAAAATATCACCCGAAGTCTATTTAAAGCAGACTTTGGATGATCGAAAAATTCATCCATCTCCTATATTTCGAATAACTTTACTTAATCTACTCTCATACTCATATCTTGAAATTTTTCAGTTTCTTTGAAAAATATTGAACGTTCTAACTACTAGAGTTACATTGTTTTGGTACCAGGAGATTATTATGAGGGTAATACTCTGTATTATAATTGTCATCCAATGCGCTATGTTAAGTTTTCAGTTACACTAGACTACTCAACATTAATCTCTCCAATATATAAAAGAAGGAAATTTAGTAAGTGAGAGTTTAAACTATATGTAATAGAGAGATATCCGATATCTATTCCACTACAAGGTTAAGTCAATTATGGCTAGTTCAATATCGTTGACGAAGACTCTTTGACTGATTTTTTTTTGAAGGAGTTGACAGACCTGTCAGTCTAAACATATTTCAAATGTATGTCATTGAGATTCCTAGGAATCAGGAAGTCCTTGAAGTCCCACTTTCTCAACTAATACTTATCCTGGCATGAATGTTTATGAAGGTACTCGTACGAGTTAAATATCCATAGAAGCATTAAGGCCTTATTTGAACCAAACTTACTTGGAAAGTTATGGTGTTGTTTAAAATCAACAAACATATCAAAAAGAGTGGTAAATAATACTCCCCTCGTCTCATTTTATGCGGCACCCTTTCCTTTTAAGTCCGTTTCAAAAAGAATATCACCTTACTATAGTTTAAACTGAAAAGGGTCATATTTGCTCCTTTACTCTTAGAAAATGGTTATATTTGTCCTTCATTATACTTTTTTGATATATTTACCCCTGACATTCAACTTTAGGCACATATTTGCCCTCGGACGGTTAAGTCTCATATCCCCATCTTTTATCATCCTATGTGGCATCTACGTGGCATGCCTACATGGATATATATTTATTCCACTTAATATTTCATCCTAATTTAATTATTATAATTTATACCCAATTCCAAATATTTTACCCACTTATTTAACACATAAAAATCCCAATCCTAAAACTGGGGTTTCCGACATTCAATCTACATTACTTAGTTTTGAATCTTTCTTTTCGTATTTCATGTTAATTGTTTTTGAAGGTGGCAGTATATTAAGAGATCTGTTGTTACTTCTGTTGAGTCTTCTGTTATTCGTTCTTGATTTCGAAGCTAAATTGAGAGTTATGGTGTTCATAACTTTCTGTGGAATGAAAATTAAGGATGTTGAGTGTGTTGATAGAGCTGCATTTTACCTAAAAAAATCTTTAAAATTTGAATGTTTGTGTTTATGAGGTGATGAAATCAGCCGGGGAAAGAATGGTGCTTACTAGTATGCCTAGAGTTATGGTGGAAGGTTTTTTTGAAGGAATATTTGAGTGTTGATTGTGTTAAAGGGGCTGGATTGCATTGTGTTGGGAACTATTTGAGTCTATCTGACAGTTTTCTTGGTCTCATTGCCTGTCAAATGAAAAGAGATACGAAAATCATGATTCTTGTTCTTATTATATTGCAAATCTGGATAATGGCATTGATTACTTTACTCCAAAATTTAGCAAATCGTTAAACGTAAGCGTAACAATTGTGACGATTTTCTATCTAGAATTTGAGGCCATTGTTAGCAGATTTAATAATTGTACTAAAGAAGTCAATATCATAATATAATCTATTGTGTAACAGCCTAATTCTTTCTTTGTCGTGCTTTTCTTTGGAAAAGTGACAATGAAATGGATTGACATTTTATGGGTTAAATGGGTGGGTAAAATATTTGGGATAGGGTATAAATTATAATAATTAAATTAAGATGAAATATTAAGTGAAATGATATATATTTATGTAGGCATGCCAAGTAGATGCCACATATGATGATAAAAGTGGGGATATGAGACTTAAACGTTCGAGGGCAAATATGTGCCTAACAAGAAGGGTGGATCTCCCAATGGGTACGACCTCACCCAAATTGACAGTGCAAAACAACTGAAGTAATTGAGGTAGATAGACAAACTCAAAGGGGAACGACGATTTGCCTAATGCCAAACGGTGAACAAGATGACCATCACCGAATGTGACAGTACTTGTAGAAAAATTGAAGACTTAAAAGTCAAACAAAGGTGGTACTCGGTGATCCACTAAATGTGAAAGGCAGATTTGAATGAGTTTGCTGACAGAGGTTCAATCACCTGAAGCCTAAGGTAACAGAAAGGCGAGCTAAGGAGCGATTGACGATTCACTGAATGTCCTTGGCAAGCCCGACTAACCTCACTAAAATGGTCACGCATTGAATTTTGAGCCAAATTTTGGAAAATTATAGATATCCCAAAGGAGAGAGAAAGAATGGTCTTGAAAATAGTGAGAGAGTTCTGAATCTTTTAGAGAGAGAAACACTTTTACTTTGTGAAGAACACTTCTTGTTTTGGGGGTTTTCAATTTTTCTTTTGAAATTGTTAATTTGAAGTTGAATTTAAAGTTGGTCTTGCTTAATTTCATGTTTTCCATGACTGCTTTCATGCAAGATATAATTTATTTACACTTTGTGATAGGTGGATAAAACCTCAAAGTCAAGGGGTGCAATTATGGGGTTGAGTGTTGATTTAATGTAGTGGGTATTGTGTTATGATCTATTTTGTTGCTGATCATCCATGGATTTGGGCTAATTAGCATGGGGATAATTTATGGGTTAAGGTTTAAAATTTAATTCCTACTTTCGATCTCCGATTGATGCTCGAAAGAGATTGATTTGAGTGGGTAATTAGTTCGATAGTTGCAATTTCGGTTTGATATCTGTAATTTGCCTGAAAAGAGATTATGGGTCAGATCTATTTTTCCCTATTTCTGCATCGTAAGATAAAATAGTATAAGGTATTGTGTTGTTTAGTTATTCACATAAATTAGACCGAAAGGAGATTCTATGAACTGATGCTATGAGGTCGAAATAAGATTAGTATCATTGAAGATGACCCAGCCTATCCATGAATATTTATCACTATAGAGCAACACAATCACCTCTATGTGATATGGATTTCAAATCCCCGTACCCCTAGATTACTTGTTACTTATTTGAATTTTTGAATTCTTAGTTTAATTGTATGTATTGATTACATAACCCTTTTTCATAAATTTGGTGGAGTCATCCACCCAAATGTTCTTATTGCTACAAATGAATTAATTTACATTTCAAATTTCTTTAGAATTCTCTGCACTATATCACTCCCTTTGGGATTCAACCCTGACTCTTTGTTGGGTATTTTTATTGACTATGACCTCTTACTCTTTAATTTTTTTTTAGAGAGTAGTTTGAGCGTTATAAAAAATGGCACCGCTGCCAGGGAGATGATGGCTAAGAATTCCATTTGATAATTAGTTTATAAATTTGTTTAGTTGTAGTGGATTTTTGCTTGGTGTTGTTGTTTGCTGATTTGCAGATCTAAAACATGAGTGACCAAGGTAGTGACAATGATAATCAATAAGGTCAAAACGACAATATGAGTGTTAGAATGACATGCCCATGAACGTGATTCAGACTACTAGAGCCACCCGCTTACCTCCAACAGTGGGGAGGGCAGTATTTCATGTAACCGAAACAATGCTACAACTGCTCCAATTAAGAGGAATGTTTGGGGTCTTAGCTCATGAAGACCTCCACGAACACCTTCAAATTTTTTTGGATGTGTGTGGGGTGTTTGTGTTAAAAAACATCTCACAAGAGTCCATAAGGTTAAGGCTATTCCCGTTCTCTTTGATGGGTGAAGCTACTAGGTGGTTGGCGGAATTGCCAAATGATTTTATCACTTATTGGGTGGAGTTGACTGAAGCCTTCTTGGAGAGATTATTTCCCTATTTGAAGATGGTAAATCTTAGGGACCGGATCCAAAACTTTAAGAGAATTGAAGGTGAACCTCTACATGAGACATGATTGGATTTCTGAAAATTACTCTTGCAATGCCCAACACATGCTGTCCTTGACCATTTGCTGCTGCAATACTTCTATTGTAGCCTTTATTCAATCAATAAAGGTGTGGCTGGTCAACTTGCCCAAGGTGGGTGATGCGACAACCATATGAGGTAACATCATTGTGGCTTGATGACATGGCCAAGGTAAACCGAGCATAGCATAATAGGGAGGACTGGGTGTCTTCTCTACATCTGATCATTAGTAAGAAACAAATTGAGAAAGAACATGAGTGAGATGAGAACATGGCTAAAATGATGACTCAACTCGATTTGTTGTCCAAGCATGTCGTGGGAGGTGGGTTGAAATCAGTGAATGCAGTTGGAACGAATAGTGGACAGTACCCGGAGGATGCCAAATTTGAGGCATTATACAATGAGGAAGTACAATATTTGGGAAACCAAATGGGGGGGGGGGGGTTCTCACCCAAACTACCAATGACAAGGTGGGAACTAAGTTTGGAGCAAGGAAAGAGATGGTGGTTGAAAAGATTGGAGAGGGGGAAATTGGAGAGGTAGGGAGGCTCACAAAGATAAGTATATTCCTCCCCATGATCGTCCATGACCAAAAGAACCACCTGGTCCAAAAGGGAACCGAACCGAGGACATGCTCACAAGGATCTTAAACAAGGTTGAAGGATCCGACAAGGTGTTGAAGGAATTGAAAAATGACTTCTCCACTTTATCTCAAATAATGATCTCTCATTCGATGTCAATCAAACAAATGGAGACTGAAATGTCCCAAACCTCCACTCATCTCAATCAAAGTAAAAAGGAAACATTGCCTAGTGATACAATACCGAACCCCAAAAATTATTAATGAGAAATTAAGAACTATGTCGTGCCATGACATTAAATAAGGCGCTTCTTGGGAGGCCACCTAAGTTTTTACTTTTGTTTTATTGATTTCAATAACGTGTGTTGCGAGTGCAGGTTAAAATGAAGTCAAAGTGTTGCGAAGAAAAAAATTAGGCGATGCCAAAACCATATCGGTGATCCGCCGAAGACATTGTGCAAACTCATTCTTGTCCACCTTTTGAGCTGGAAAAAGTGAAAAAAGTGTCCTGTCAACTTAGGCAATCTGAGATCCAAACGACGATCTGCCAAAGTACACTATGTGGACTCCGTCGTGTTCACCGAATCAGCCTTCAGGTTTGGTCTTCGTTCAGGCCTCCTCAAAAAGCTTCAGCTCCTTCGGCGATTTACCGAATGCACTCGGTGACGTTAGTCGTAGACCGCCGAATGTGCCCGACCTAAAAATGCCAAGGGTCTTTTCATTTTCAAAAAGAAACTCTTTGATATCTGTTAACTCTTTTTCTGTACTTTGTGTCAATTTGAGGTTGGTGTTTGATGCATATCTCAGTATTGTACTTAAATTGTGTTTTTAGATATGGTCTATAAGCCATTTAAAGTATATTGTTGGTTGATTTCATTGGGTAGTGCTAAATAGATCATATGAAATTGTGCCGATAAGTTAGATATTTGAATATGTGCCTAAAAGTGCTAAAATTGTTAGTGTTATTTAGATGTTGAAAATAAGTCCTCATATGTGCTGGGTCTTAGGTAAAATTTTATGTGGGTGAAAGTCTGATTAGCCCGATGTTGCTCCAATTGCATGATTTTGCCCAATGATAGATGGAGTGACAACTTTCTTAATGGAAAATCGTCAATTAGAGTGATAATTTATGTTATTTGGGGGGAAGTCTGAGTACCCATGGGTGGAATAAGCTTGTGGGTAGATTGTAAAGTTGTTGGAGAATTTGGTATTGATGCATATTGTAACTCGTTTCATGAAAATAGGCATTGGGCTGAACAGTGCATGTTCAGTGGGCGTGTCTTAGCTCACAAGGCGATTAGGCAAATTGACGAATAAGATCTAGATCACCTATATTGCTTGAATGTGTGGTAGGGGTAATATGTCACGCTACAAAATAGGGAGGCATAATTAGCCCTTGATACCGTATTCGATCGAGTTAGCCACTGAAACATACTAGCTAACTCAACTGCGGGACCAAAAATATCAGGCAGCACAAAATCTGGAATGTGAAGCCTGGACCATTAAGTTCATGACCGGAATAACAATAAACCATATAAACAATGGTAGACAGTCCAAAAATAAAGATGTACTAGCTGGCCGACAAGGCGGCAACTGAAGACATACCTACTTACAGATACATATACATACATGCCAAGCTTATGGGCTAGAGATTGAACCTACAGAAGAAAACCTAGAATATTGTGTCCACAATAGCCTCTGAGTTACATAAGTACTTTTGAGACAAGGTCCCGACTATATCAAAACTATACAAAAAAGGTAAACATCCTCTGATAGCCCCAGGATAAGATGGAGGTTACCAACTTAAAGCTGAACCCGAATCCTAGCGAGTGGGTTGATCAGAATCCCTTCGTGGACCTGCTCACATGACACAAAAGAAGTAGCGTCCCCATGCAATGTCACGTTAGTACGAATAAAAATGTAATGGTATTTAAGGCAGAAAGTAGAATCATAAGTCTGTGCTATAAAAGGGTAATAGAGATACCACCTAAAACTGAAATTCAAATAATCTCCATGGCTGACATTTGACCTCATACTATTTAAATATGCCTGGTATGCTTGTATAATCA
Organism: Solanum etuberosum; assembly: GCA_029582245.1. Taxonomy (NCBI): domain Eukaryota; kingdom Viridiplantae; phylum Streptophyta; class Magnoliopsida; order Solanales; family Solanaceae; genus Solanum; species Solanum etuberosum. Next base: position 84,951 of record JAJONR010001079.1, on the reverse strand, counting down.
TATGTCGTGAATACATATATATAGATGAAAATGCATGACGTACCCATACAAAATGCTAGTAATGGTGGTGCCTCCCAGTAGCTAACCGATATCATATTCACTAACTTGTGGCCATCTGTGTCTCTTAAATATAAATATAGGCAATAGGCCACATACCTCCCGGTTATAGTTCGGAAGTAGAATGCATAGCATATCATGTCATGGATTCATAATGCATATATGTTACCATTTCATGTTGCCAATCTTGGCCTGTTTGAACTCTTATTCTCATAACCGCATAATCACTTTCGTATAACATGTAAATGTCTCATGGAACCTAATATGTTTTTCCGAATAAGCTTGAAAATTTAACTCGACTTTTAGAAAGATAACATGACCTTGAAGATGTTCATAAAAAGCATAAGGTGCTTCACTTAGTTCTTATACTTGGTTCCTAGATAATTTATAAAATAAAGTATTTCAAAAATCAAGTGTTCGAATAGTTTAACCATTTAAGTTATATTTGAGAGTTTTGAAAATCGTGTGTTACTTCAAAGATTTTTCATAATAAAACTTTAGCGGGGAAAGAGGACTGGTTACAAATACTAAAAGTCTCCCACAATATTTTTAAGTTACACCACCTAAAGAAGAATAAGAATTCATACATATGGACATATAGTCAAGGAAACCGATAAAATGACATGTAGATCTCGAATACCCTATTTATCCAAACGAGTGGAATATCAAAATAATAGCTTCATGAAAATAATTCAGCTAAGATCTCAATGCCTTTCACAGAAGGTCTTCTAGCAATAGAATAGTAAGATATCACATTTGGCATTTTAGGAGTTTCCCAGGAGTCGTGCCAAAAGGAAGGACAAAGCTTAGCCTTAACATACCTTTCCTATGAACGCTCGAATGCCCTTAGTTTCTTCACAAAATTGTTCCTTACATCATACGCTTCGCAAACACTATATATATACAGATGTTCACACCTATAAATAATTTATAAATTGAGCTTAAACCGACAGATTTGACATATGGCCCTAAATTTAAGAAACATCCATAGAATCGTAAAAACAATCATAAAAGAGTCCCGAGATGATTAACTTAGCAAATCAAGTGTAAAACTTGAAGAAACATCAATAAATTCCAATTTATATCTTCAAAAACTAGCTCTAAACGCAGCTAACAAAAGGGGAAAACGATTTCCACATGTAGAGATCACGTTTCTAGGCACGAGGGCAACCTTTAATGGTAGAAATCGCTAAAATCTAACCTTCATCGTGCAAGAACTCCAATAGAACCCTCTCTTAAGTTTTATTTCTTGTTAGTAAGTGAAAAGAAATATTTTTATGGGTTAAAACGTTGAGTATCCGACATACCATATTTTTTACCCGACCCGGTTTGTGATCCGGATCTTCCCAGACAGTCAGTAGTAAAACACTCATAACCTTTTACTCCAATGTAGATTTGATGCAAGGTTTTGTGTGTTGAAAACTAGAATTGTAGATTTTCGATTTGATAAGTTATAGGTCTTGTAACTCTTTATATATTGGGAGAAAACATCCAAGAAATTTGACCCAAAGTTCAAAAATTTTTACTAGAGAAACTTTGATAACTTTTGCTGATTGTTGTTTTGCTAATTTTCTTGACTTCAAAACTTAACATATGACTATTGTGATATTAAAATACCTCATAGCATATTATTATTAGCATCTTAGACACTCATAGTATTATCCCCAAGGCATGGGCTAACTTAAGCCTTTCAAACAGGCGAGGTGCTACCCGAGCCATTTTTTTAATCTCGAAACTTTGTTTAAGGGATTCCTTTAACCTAAAACTTCAGTTTAGTTCCTTGATATTTACACCTATTTGCAATGTTGTTCTCTAATGTACTAAACCAAGTCATATACTCCTCTTATAACTACGCCACGCTACGCCACATATAATATGCAAAAATAGAAAAAAAGTATGGGATTTCACATTCTCCCATTCCCCTTAAGAATATTCTCCGCGAATGGATCTAGAAAATTCCTTGGTTGAACTTTTTTTTCCTCTAGTACTTTATTTGCGAGTCGATATTTGTTACACTCGCAAACCTAAAGTCGAATTCTGAAAATTCCAACTATTAAGCTTCGTATAGCTATCTCGCAGAAAAGACATACAAATTATATTTTCAAGTTACTTAAAATCCAATTAAGTTGTTGTGAAGAAGTAATTGTCAATTATTGAAATGTGACTCACCTTAAGTCGTAAACAGTTGGGGGTACTCCTTCCTCATTTCATCCTCTGCTTCCCAAGTCATTTCCTCGACATTGTTATTTCGCCACAACACTTTCACAGAAGCTGCTTCTTTAGTTTGAAGATTTCTTACTTGCGGATCTAAATCAACTATTGGTACCTCTACATAAGATAAATCTTCAGCAACGTGAATATTCTCAATGGGCATAATAAGTGAAGGATCTCCAATGCACTTCTGCAACATAGATAAATGAAATACAAGATGGATTGCTTCCAATTCTGAAGGGAAATCAAGCTCGTATGCCATCATACCGATCTTTTGAATAATCTTATACGGTCCAACATACCTAGGACATAACTTCCCTTTATTTCTGAATCGGATGACGCCCTTCATCGGCGATACTTTCAGGAAAATCCAATTTTCTACATCAAACTCAAAGTCCCATCGTCAAACATCTATATAAGACTTATACTAAATTTGTGTTGTATGCAACCATCTATAATAAAATTAACCTTTTCCATCGCTTGTTGGACTAGATTTGGACCTAAAAACTCTTCTTCCCTAACCTCCAACCAACCGATTGGTGACCTACACTTCTGCCTGTACAGTGCTTTGTAAGGGGCCATCTAAATACTAGCTTGAAATCTGTTATTATAAGCAAACTCAATAAGAGGTATATGTTCATCCCAGCTCCCTTTAAAATCCCGAACACAAACACGTAACATATCCTCAATAGTTTGAATAGTACGTTCTTCCTGTCCATATGTTTGTGGATGAAAAATGGTGCTAAGATTTATTTGAGTGCCTAGACCATTATGAAACGATCTCCAAAAATGTGCTGTAAACAGAGCCCCTCGATTCGAGATAATAGATAATAGAATTCTGTGAAGGCAAACAATTTCCTTAATATAAATCCTGTCATAATCTTTGGATGAATATGTCGCCCTAACAAGCAAGAAATGAGCAGATTTCGTTAGCCTATCGATAATTAACCAAATGGAATCGTACCTCTATGGAGTGCGATGCAAACCAGTGACGCAATCCATATTTATTATGTCCCATTTCCATAATGGAAGCTCAATATACTGAGTTAGCCCTCCATGCCTCTGATGTTTTGCTTTAACTTATTGAAAATTGGGACATTCAACTTTCATCTCCGCAATATCTTTTTTCATGCAATCCACCAATAGATATGTCGAAGGTCACGATGCATCTTTATCGCTCCAGGGTGAGCTGTATATCTAGAATAATGGGTCTTTGAAAAAATCTTTTTACGGAGCTCTCTAACTTTCGGTACACATAAGCGACCCTGGTATCTAAGGACTCCATCTCCAGTTAGCTCAAATAAAGGTTGTTGTTGTTGTGGAATTCGTTCCCTCAATTTCCTAAGCTCAGGATCTTCCTGTTGCCTCTTTTTCACTTCAGTAACAAACGAAGATTCTTCCATATTCTGAACGACAACACCTCTGTCCTCTGCATCTACCAAGCGCACCTGTAAATTAGCTAGTTGGCATAGGTCTTTTGTAATTTCAGCCTTATCACCTTCAAGATAACTTAGACTACTAATGAAATTCCACCTGGGCGCATCAACAACAATATTAGCTTTTCCAGGATGATATAAAATGTCAACATCGTAGTCCTTTAATATTTCTAGCCATCTCCTTTGTCGTAGGTTCAACTCCCTCTACTTAAGTAAATACTGAAGGCTCTGGTGTTCAGTTAAAATATCAATATGAATCCCGTATAGATAATGCCGCCAAATCTTTAGGGCAAAGACAACTGCGACCAACTAAAGATAGTGAGTACGATAGTTCTAGTCATGTTTCTACAACTGTCTAAAGGTGTATGCGATAATCTTTCCATGCTGCATAAGAACACAACCTAGGCCCATTCTCGAGGCATCATAATAAACAACATAATCCTCATTGCCATCTGAAAGAGTCAAGATAGGTGTTGTGGTAAGCCTTTTCTTTAGTTCCTTAAATCTCTGTTCGCATGCCTCGGTCCACTGAAACTTAGTTGACTTATATGTCAATTTTGTTAGTGGTGTAGAGATAGAAGAGAATCCCTTCATAAACCTTGGGTAATACCATGCCAAGCCTAAAAAGCTACAAAACCTCAATTGGATTCAAGGGCCTCAGCCAAGTCATCACTACTACAGTCTTTTGTCCATCAACCTTGTTGCCATCACTGGTAATAACATGACCAAGAAAAGCTACTAAAGTTAGCCAAAAATTACATTTAGAGAATTTAGCATATAACCTGCAATCTTGGAGAGTCTGCAATACAACTCGCAAGTGGTCCACATGCTCAACTTCCGATTGTGAATATATCAGAATGTTGTCAATAAACACAATCACAAATTCATCCAAGAATGGTTTGAACACCTGATTCATAAGATCAATAAAGGTTGTTGGATCATTTGTAAGCTTGAAATACAGGAAAAGGGATTCAAAATGGCCATACCTCATCCTTAACACTTTTTTTTGGATATCGACTTTCCTGACTCATAGTTGATGGTAACCATATCGCAAGTCAATATTGGAAAAGCATTTGGCACCTTGTAACTGGTCGAATAAGTCATCAATCCGTGGAAGAGGATATTTATCCTTAATAGTGATTTTATTTAGTCAATACACATCCGTAAGGAGCCATATTTCTTTCGAACAAAGAGCACTAGAGCACCCCATGGGGATGTACTTATACTTATATAGCTTTTATCAAGGAAGTCCTTAGTTGTTCCTTGAATTCCCTTAGCTCTGCATGTTTCCCTTCTATAGTGAGGAATCAATATAAGCTCCGTATCTGGAAGAAAGTCTATAGAGAAATCGATTTCCCTTTGCGGGGGAATTCCTGGAAGATCAGGAATTGAATGAAGAGTCGTTGGCTCCTTATCAATATCCTTTACATGAACCATGTGGTATATACAACCTTTAGCAATCAATTACTTACCCTTAGGCATGGCTGCATTACCTCTCCACTCAAGGATTGGCTCACATGGAAAATAAAATTTTACTATCTTTGCACGATAATCAATATTAGCATAGCAAGCTGCCAACCAATCCATAAATATAATGGAATCAAAATATAACATAATTAACTCAACTAAATCAGTGGAGGTTGGACGATCATTAATTAACACCGTACAACCTCGATAGGCACAACTAGCTAAAATAGGGTCACCAACTGGCATAGACATCTCAACTAGCTGTAGCAACAACTCAGATTTCATGTCAAACTAACTAGAAATGAATGGAGTAATATATGGAAATGTAGAGCCAGGATCTATCAATGCATAAAAATCTTGAGAAGATATCGTTTGTATACCTGTGATAATAGCTGGGGATTTCTCTGAATCTTGTCGGCCTGTGAATGCATAAAAGCTGTTCTAGCCACCACTAGAACCGATGTGTCTCATCCACCTCTCCCCCTACCACGACCCTAAGTAGACTATCGTCCTAGTTGCGGGGCACATATTGAGGGTGAAGAGCTAATGTGGATCCTGAAGGATGAGCTAGCTCGCTCTTCTCAACTTCGGGCACTGACTAATAAAATGTCTTGTCTACCCAAAATGACAACATGCACATGAACCCTGTCTACACTTCCTAGTATTCCACTTAATGCACTGTGTACATAGATAGTGTGATATATTATCTGTACGGAACGCTCCTACCGATGGCCCTCAGGATTTGTTGAGCTCTGACCTAGTCCTGACTGATTATAATGATCAAACTGTTGTCCCTGCATTTGTGGTGAGACACTACCTACTGGCTGAGGTGGATATCGATGAAGTGGGGGCCTAAAATCACCTTTTGGATCCCTATAAGACCCCATAGTATGGGCCCTCTTACTCTGCTCCTTATCCCCGCGGGTATCACGAATCCGTCGAGAAAAGTTCTCTATAGTCTGAGCATAAGCCTGTATGCAGGAAATATGTACATCCTCTAATAGGGATGCTACCCTGAAATCTCTGATTAGATGATCTGCCAAACCGTCCATATAATGATGAACTCTTACTCTCCTGGTACGTATAATATCTGGTGCATATCTCGCCAAAGAATTAAACTTGTGGCTATAATCCCTCACACTCATGTTCCCTTGCTTCAGATTGAAAAAATGGTCAAGACGGGCCTCTAGAACCTCCTGTGGCAAAAAGTGGGCTAGGAAGGCCTCAAAGAAGTCCTACCACTCTGCTGGCGGAGCATTAAGTCCTCTAGATCTCTCCTAGGCCTCATACCATAGGATGGCTACATCACGTAGCTGAAAAGAAGTCAAATCCAAAGCCTTTGTGACAGAGGTATGCATCACCCTCAATAATCTGTATATATGGTCTATAAAGTCTTGGGGATCCTCAGGAGAACCAGATCCCGTAAATAACGGAGGGGCAAAGTGAAGAAACTCTCGTACCTTCGAGCTTTCTGACTGGTCTCTCTCAGGATCTACTCCTGACTCTAGCTGTTGCTCATGAATAGAAACCATATTAGTCAGCAATTGAACTTCCTCTCTCATCCACTGCTCTCTAGTCTCTGGTGGAGGAACAACATGTACCGGAGGTCCTGTGTCCCTAGTTTCCTTAGGTAAAAATGGAATTGGTAAGGCTGGGAGTACTGTATCTCGTCGAGCTTCAATAGGTGCCAGGGGAGGCTGGTACTAGGGGTACTGGAGATTCACTCTATTCATCCAAGGGAAATCTATCCCTTTGACCTAATGGGAACCGACTAGTACCTTCCCATGGATCCATACCTATCTCTCGCTGTGCTATCTGCATAGCATGTGTATCGTGTTAGATAAGAAACATAAAGTACGATTTAGATTTCATATATTCTTATGGTTTTGCACTGTTACACGATCTATCAATTAAATGAAATGTAACCATTCCTAAATGCCTTATAGCCTCTTGATTATAACTGTGGTGCCCAAAATACCCATAAATAAGACTCTACTAGACACGACTTGTGGACCCCTCGGGATATGACTTGCTCTAATACAAAGTTTGTTACACTCCAAAATAAGGAGGTGTAACTGACACTTGATACCGTATTCGATTGAGTTAGCCACTGAAACATACTAGCTAACTAAATTGCAGGATAAAAAGACCGGGCAATACAACATCTTAAATGCGAAGCTTGGACCATTAAGGTTATGACATAGATAACAATAAATCATAAAAACAATGGTAGACAAGCCAAAAATAAAGATGTACTAGCTAGCCGACAAGGCCGCTCTTGAAGACATACCTACTTACACACACATATATAAACATGCAAAACCCATGGGCTGGAGATTGAAACCTACAAAAGAAAACCCAGAATACTGTGTCCACAATAGCCTCTACGAGTGACATAAGCCCTGTCGGGAAAGAGTCCGATTATAGCCAAAATGTACAAAAAAAGTAATAATCCTCTAATAGCCCCAGGATAAGCTGGAGCTTGCTAAATCACAGCTGAACCCAAATCCTAGCCGGTCAGTCGATTAGAATCCCTGCCTTGACCTACTCACACGAAACAAAAAAAGGTAGCATCCCCAGGCAGGGATGTCAGTTGAATTAAAAATGTACTGGTATGCAAGGTGGAATGTAGAATCATATGTAGTTGCTGTAAAAGGTAATAGAGATACCACCTAAAACAGAAACTCAAATAATCTCCATTACTAACATTTGACCTCATACTATTTAAATATGCGTGCTATGCTCGTATAATCGTATGTCATGAATGAATATATATATATGCAAATGCATGACATACCCAACATAAAGCTATCAATGGTGGTGCCTCCTGATAGATTACCGACATCATATTCACAAACTTGTGGCCATCTGTGTTTCATACATATAAATATAGACAATATGTCCCATACCTTCCGATTATAGTTCGGGAGTAGAATGCATAACATGTCATGTCATGGATTCATAATGCATATATATTACCGTTGTAATGTTTCCGATCTTGGCCTGTTTGTACTCTTGTTCTCATAACCTTATAATCAGTTTCGTATAACATGTAAATGTCTCATGGAACCTGAAATGTTTTTCCGAATAATCTTTAAAACTTAACTCAACTTTTAGAAAGATAACATAACCTTGAAGATGTTCATAAAAAGCTTAAGGTTCTTCACTTAGTTTCCTATACTTGGTTCCTAGATAATTTATAAAAGAAAGTATTTCAAAAATCAAGTGTTCTTATAGTTTAAACATTTAAGTTATATTTGAGAGATTTGAAAATCGTGTGTTACTTTAAAGTTTTTTCATAATAAACTTTAGCGGGAAAAGAGGACTGGTTCCAAATACTAAATGTCTCCCATAATATTTATAAGTCACACCACCCAAAAAAGAATAAGAATTCATACATATGGACATATAGTCAAGGAAACCAATAAAATGACATGTAGATGTCGAATACCCTATTTATCGGAATGAGTGGAATATCAAAATAATAGCATCATGAAAATAATTCAGCTGATATCCCAATGCCTTTCACAGAAGGTTTTTCTAATAACAGAATAGTAGAATATGACATTTTGCATTTTAGGAATTTCCTATGAGTCGTGCTAGAAGGAAGGACAGAGCTTAGCCTTAGCATACCTTTCTAATGAACGCTCGAATACACATAATTTCTTCACAAAAGGTTTGTGTTACGTCTTATGCTTTGCAAACACTATATATACACAGCTGGTAAAGACCTATAAACAATTTATAATTGATCTTAAATCAGAAAATTTCCCATAAAGCCCTCACTTAAAGAAACGTCCGCAGAATCGTTAAACAATCATAAAAGAGTCCCGAGATGATTACCTTTGCAAACCAAGTGTAAACTTTGAAGATACACCAATAACTACCAATTTATATCTCCAAAAACTAGCTCCAAACACACTAATAGAAGGGGAAAACGATTTTCAATTGTAGAGATCACGTTTCTAGCCACGGGGAACCTTTAATGGTAGAAAAATCGCTAAAAAAAAACTTCATCATGCAAGAACTCCATTAGAACCCTCTCTTAATATTTTTTTTCTGGTCAGGAAGTGAAAAAAATGTTTTTATGGGTTAAAACATCAAGTAGCCGACATACCATATTTTTTGACCTGACCTGGTTCGTGACCCGAATTCTGCCCAGACAGTCTGAAGTATAACACTCATAACATCTTACTCCGATGTCGGTTTGATGTGAGGTTTTGTGAGTTGAAAACAAGGCTCGTAGACCTTCGATTTGATAGGTCATAGGTCTTGTAACTCCTTTTATATTTGGAGAAAATATCTAAGACATTTGACCCAAAGTTTAGAAAATTTTATTAGCGAAACTTCGATAACTTTTGCCGACCTTTGTTTCGCTAATTTTTTTGAATTGAAAACTTAACATATGACCATTATTCTGCTATAATACCTCATAAAAAATTATTCATAACATGTTAGACACATATATGCTTATCCTCAAGGTATGAGTTAATTTAAACCTTTCAAATGGGTGAGGTAATACCCGAGCCATTTTTTTAATCTCAAACTTTTGTTTGAGGGATTCCTTTGACCTAAAACTTAGTTTAGTTCCTTGATATTGCCTCCAATTGGCAATCTTATTCTACAATGTATGATACCAAGTTATATATACCTCATATAATCATGCCACACTACGCCACATAAATTATGCAAGAATAGAAAAAAAGTATGGGATCTCACATACTGTTCCATTCTTGTTGACTTATCTTTTTCTGCCGAAACTCACTTGGAGAATCGCCAAGTGGGAGTGCACATCACCCTTTATGCTGATTTCTTTTGATTTTGCATAGTCACTTTCAGCGGACTTATCTAAGCCTAGTGAAACCAATTCGGTGAATCGCCATGTTGGAGTTGACTCTGCCAATCATGCCTGAGTTCTTTAAAAATGCATACTGTCCATTTCGGTGAGCTCACCTGAGCTCACCTAACATGTTAGGTGAACCGCCTTCCCAGTAGGCGAGCCTCAGAACATTTTTGACATGTGTTTAATTTTGGATTTTGATATTAGCTATCCTTCAGAGATTCAATGTTTGTATGATTTTGCTTTGTAGGAGATGGCTCAAACTAAGTGAAAGTAGGTGGTGACTTCTAATATAGAGTCAAAGAGAGACTTCTCTCCTCCTTTATCTTTGAAAAGGCATCGGGGGATTACGATCAATGAGCCATTTGAGACTCCTCACTCACAACCAACCACTCTGTGCTCTTCTACACGTGTGAGTGAGCAACCTAAAAAGGTGGTTGCTAGTAAAAGGAAGGACGTCAGGTCCAATTTTCCTGCAAATTTTCATACTAATTCCCATGAAAATTCCCATGCAATTCATCCTTTTCTTATAGTGTTTCTTGTCTTCTCCAACTGATTGCTCCAAGGGCCCTCAACAGGCTCATGGCTGCTGGAGAGCGTACTATTCTTGAGAAGAGGTGACTCTCCACAAAAGATGTCATGAGTGGCTACCCGGTGATATAGGACACCATACATTTCATAAGTTTGAGGGGTTTACAAAACCTCAAAATCCATATGTTCTAGCCTGGGTAAGAGAATTTTACACTGCTTGTGCACAAGCATTACCAAAGAAGAGATAAAGCACAATGTGGAAGCCCTTGGAAGAGGTTGAAATACGTGGAAATATGGTTCAATGTCACTAGGTGCCATCAACACTGCTTTAGGCATCCCATCAAACCGGACTAACATGTTTACATTACACATGCATCATGACCTTGACTCTCTCAAGGGATGGTTGGCACCGCGCATCTCTGACATTTCTCCACCTTGGATGGCTGACGGTGCAATAATAGAAAAGAAGGACTTGAATGTTGGGGCCCGATACTGGTTTGGGTTTATTACCATTAATATCATGTCGTCACAAAATGAGTCAATCCTTTAACATCCAAAGGCTGTGTTAGTGGGTACAATAATTGACAGAGAAAAGGTGAATGTGGGGCAAATCATTGTGGATGAGATGCTATTGAGGGCCAAACAGAAGCATACCTCTCTTTCATTCCCGGTCTTGATCATACAGTTGTGTGAAGAAACAGAAATTCCTTTTTAAGGGGAAGACTGAAGTTAGGATCACCCCGGCCTCCTCTAATAACATCCAGAGGATTACAATTGACTATCTACAGGATGATGTGGCTCGGAGGAAGCCACCACCACCAAACACTATGCCCGTGGTTGATCCTACCACTCTTACAACTGAGGCCACTCCACCTGGTCCTTCTGTGGAGCAGTCAGGTATACCCCAACCTTCTTTCGTACCCTCTAATCCACTCCTACAGTTGCTACACCTGCCCCCACTCCTATCTCAAATCCCCTCTTGATCCAGGCCATGATCTATCAGATTGGCAATCTTTCCTGATCTGCAGATGTGAGGGCTGCGAGGGTTAAGACGTACTTTCCCAAGATGATTGATAGGGATATTGAGGTTCTTTAGCTCCACTGATGGTTTGGTTGACTTAGTGTGATGCCTTTATTGAGTCGCATGGTGTGAGGTTGGATAACCTCACCACTAGATTAGACGCCTGCGAAAAGGCTGAGGGTAGTTTGTATGTGCTATCCTCGATGAGAGGTGAGCTTGATACTTTGAGGGCTGATGTGGACCAGCTGAGGTCTACCGATATATCGATGATGTAGGGCGAGGCTTACCTACCTAATTGTAACACCTCGTAATCTAGTAGGCTAAGCTAGGGGCTAAGTGCTAAGTCTAGAACTAGATATTTGAGCCTTGGCACCCTCCACGAAGGCCCACACGGACCGTGAAGGGCATCACAATTCGTTTTTAGGGTCGTGGAGCCTAGGCAGTAGCTAGCCGAGGGAGAATCACCTCCCACGAGCACCATGACGGCTTGTGGTGGTGCCCGTGAAGGTGAGGCAGTGAGCTCCCTAAGGCTGCCCAAATTGAGACCCTCCCCACGAGCAACTAGACGGCTCGTGAAGGCCACCACGGGTCGTGAGAGGGGTCATGGAAAAGAGTTAGGCATTTAGGGGTGGGGTGGTGGCTAGCCAAGCCACTGGTAAAGGACCACGGCTACCACCATGGTCCGTGTAAGCCACCATGGCTCGTAGAGCCTCACGTGAAGGTGGTTCATTCCACTGAAAGTTAGGGGCTTTTGGGTCTTTTTCGATTTTAAGTGAAATAATACTATGTCATTTTACCCAAGCCTAGGACCCCTATATAAGTGATTTTAACCCCAAAACTCACCCATTCAAGTCTTTATTTCCAAATCCCAAAAGAAATCAAAAAGTTCTTCTCTCAAATATTTCTCTCTCTAGAACTTGAAGAAGAAGAAATAGTTCAAGCTAGGATCAAGGTCAAGTCTCCATTCTTCAAGCATTTGTGGGCTTTGATATCAAGTTATGATGGCTTTTCATCCATGAAATCCTTTCATCCACGGAGCCCCCAATATTTCCCAATTGAAAAGTAGAAATTCCCCAATTTAAGTTAGGGTTTTCTTCTAATGTTGTGGGTCTTGATGAATATTGATCCAAATGATAGGGTTATGATTGTTTATGCTTGAATTGATAGGATTACATGTTTTTAGGATGAATTTACATGTTCCCATTCTTAATCCATGTTTCTAAGTTGGAGTTGATGTAAATGGGTTTGATGCCATAAAAGGAGAATTTGTGGGTTTAGATGTATTCTTATAGGATTGATGAGATACATTAGAATTGCTTTGAGATTGAAGCATATGTGATTATTATGATATGAATTTCTTTGAGAGTGAAGCATATATGATTATTATGAGATGTAGTGCTTTGAGAGTAAAGCTTATGTTATGAATTGATGATTATTGATGTAATAGTTGTGGAAGGGATAGTTCCCACATAAATTGCTTAAGTATGAATGTGAAAGTCTTTCTCACTTTGAGTGATTCTAGGTTGAAAGGATTTCTCACCTAAAATGAATCTATACTAAAAGACTTAGAAATTGATGAGGCTAGAGGCGATTACCCTTAACCTCTAATTGAGAGGGATATGAGGCGATTCCCCATATTCTTTAAAGGAGAGTAAGAGGAGACTACCCTTATTCCCTAATGTTGGACATGGAGGCGAATACCCATGATCCCTTAATGAATAGACGTGGAGGCAAATACCCATGATCTCTTATAATGAAAAAATGTGGAGGCGAATACCCACATCTTATAATGAAATGATGTGGAGGTGAATACCCGTGTCATATGATGATTGGGCATGGAGGAGAATACCCGTGATCCCATAAGATGGACATGGAGGCAAGTACCCATGACCATATATGTAAGGAAAGAGGCGACTACCCATTAGCCTTTATAGGAAGGCAAGGAGATGATTCCCCATGTCTATAAAAGATAAGCTAAATGATGAGAATGATAGGTGATGAGCTTGGATGATTTCTTAAGGTTGCCTTCTATGATGAGTAAGACTAGTGGACGACTACCCATGTCTTGGCTAAGTATGATTTGAGGTTACTTGAGAAGTATTCCTTACATGTTGTTATTATATATTATTGTGCATTGATTATGCTTATGATTTATATCGTCTAACTCTTATGTTTATGTTGATGTTTATGCAGGCTATCATATTTAGTACATTCTTGTACTAACACATACTCTTGCCTACATTTCTTATCCAAATATAGGGTCCGACATTTCCGACTCTCATCCCCGTGGCTAGGATCATAGTAGAGGCAAGACTTGAAGATTGGTGAGTCCTCATAGCATTCGAAGATTTGACCACCATTTCCTTATGTCTTTTCATTTTATGTTTTGAATAGTTTTGTATGGGCTGTGTCCTAATGACTCTTTTGTATTAGATGGTTTTGAGAAAAGTTGTATGAGACTTCCGCTTCATTTTACAAAACTTTTATTGTGTTGAAAATGTTTTTAAATTGTACCGTATTTCTATTATCTTGACTATGAAAGCTAAGTAGGTTATATGAGGCCTCTCGGGGTCTTGTATGCTATGCTATGTCTAGGGTGTACCCCTGGGTCGTGACACTAATGCGCGTGTGTCTATGCTGCCAGTTATTCCTAGGTGATGAGTTTCCTTAGAGTGTGGCTATGTAGCCGAGTGGAGGAGATGTGGAGGTCGTTAATGCTACAACTGTTGATGCTGGTGATAAGAGAGAGAATGAGAGGTCTAATGAAGATGTGGCCCAGGAGACTAATGAGGAAGAGTTGAGGAGAGAGGAGGATGAACTGAGGATTGTAGTGACACTGATAGAGTTGCAGGACATTGAAGAGATTATGGTCCACACGACATTGGAGAGATGTTTTGAGGATACCTCCGCAGTTGGCACCAGTGGAGTCCTTTCTGACTCCACCATTCCTCCTATTGAGGTGCCAGGCACTAATGCCTCAGTTGAGCACACATTGCTGCCTCCGGTGATCATATTGCCGGGCATTGATGCCCAAGTTGATACTACTCCTCGCGAGACTCATGATGAGAGCATTCCACAGACATATCTTGTCAGGGGGACTTTTTCCTCTCCTATTGTACTCTTTTACTTATTTTGCATTGAGGACATTGCATTTACTATTTTGGTGGGGTGAGGGCCTTTGTGCCAATATTACCCTTTTTATTGTATTTTGTTACTTTTAGTTTTTGGATGATTATAGTATTTTGTTTTATTTCATTTATAGTGTTTGATTGGTCTATCTCATTCTGTCTCTTTCTCTCAAAATTTTAAATTGATTACCCCATTAGTTTTGAAAATCATAAAATTCTTGAGTATTCATTTATAATAATTTGAAAATTGATTGCGTTTAATATTGATGTCTTAAATAGTACTCATGATGAGCATGGTGTCTAGGGTTTGTGATGCAAGGAAGAAATCGATGTGGTTGCAGTTTTGAGTGATCTTTTTAAATCTTGTGTTGACAAACTGCGTTTTGATGTAAGCCTTGCAATGAACATCACATGTAAGCTTTTGATCCTTTTAGGTTGTGCAAAACGATTGTGTTTGAAGTGCCATGTGATATACCGTGAGTTTACGGTATTTTTTATGGATTTCACTTAAAGTTTAGGTGTGTCTTGGGTTAGTTTGTTATTAGAAGTAATGTTTTTTGTGTAATTCTTGCAAGAAATAGGCTCGGATGCAGTTGATGAAGATACGAGCTGAAAAATACAGAAGTGGCCACTGACGGAGCCAACCACGGATCGTAGGTCCAGTGATGGGCCGTAGATGGACAGTTGAAGGTCTTGGTCAGAAAGTTGATTTTCAGTACTCAAACCACGGAGTGACAGGACGGAGCGTAGTCCAATCCATGGACCGTAGGTGGAGTCATATTCTGAAGGCCCTGAATTATTGCTCAAGTTTTGAACGACGGAGGCCCTGAATTATTGCTCACTTTTGTAATAAATTGTTTAAGGTGTTGCTTGATAAGTATGGAGTTCGCCACAGTGTAGCAACCCCGTATCATCCGCGGTCAAGTGGGCAAGTTGAAGTGTCGAATCGCGAGATAAAGCAAATTCTTGCAAAGACCGTAAATGCCAACAAAACAGACTGGCCGAGAAGGCTTGATGATGCTCTATGGGCTTATCGCACTGTATTCAAAACTCCCATAGGTATGTCCCCCTACCAACTTGTATATGGAAAATCTTGCCATTTGCCTGTAGAGCTAGAGCACAAAGCAATGTGGGCGCTAAAGAAGTTGAATTTGGATTGGGGCGCCGCATCAAGTCAAAGACTGAATGACATGAATGATCTTGATGAGTTTCGCCTAAAAGCATATGAGAGTTCAGCCTTGTATAAGGAGAAGATGAAGAAGTACCATGATCAGAAGATCGAAAAGCGTGAATTCATTGTCGGTGATTTGGTGCTCTTATTTAACTCAAGGTTGCGCTTGTTTCCTGGCAAGCTCAAGTCCAAGTGGACTGGGCCATTCAAAGTAACTCAAGTATTTCAACATGGAGCGGTTGAGCTCGAGAACAAGGAAGGAACAAGGTTCAAGGTGAACGGACAGAGGATAAAAATCTACTTGGGGAAATCTGAGAGTATCAATGAAGTGATAGAGGCTTGGCACCTTGATGAAGTCTGAGTAACTAAGGTGTCTGCGTCGTGCCGCGACGTTAAATCAATTGCTGCTTGGGAGGCAACCCAAGATGTACAATCTAGCCAACTATAGGAGTTTCTTTTCGATATAGGAGTTTTCTTAAAATTTTAGCTTTTTTGATAGGTGTTTATTAATTTTTATGTTTAGTATTGGCTAGATATAGATAGAATAGGGTCCGTGTCTAAAAAGTGTCCAGAAAATATAAAAAAGAAGTCCTAATGGTTGCTACATGCGCAGGGATGAAAAGGAAAAATCTACAGAAAATAAGCTGTTGCAGTGGTCTACGGGTCCCATCGACGGTCCGTCGGTTAAACTACGGACCGTGGATGGCATACGTAGATCCCAGGTATGTATTAAAAAAATTTCTAAGTGTTGGAGTGAACCACGATCCCCACCTACGGACCATCGACGGGGTCTTGTGGGTCCAAGTTAGGGTTTCTGATGACCCGACCCGGACCCCCAATTAAATACAACTCTTCATTTTAAATTCATTTCCCACTTCCCTCTTTCCCCCCAACCGTTACAAACCGATCAATTACCCCATTTTCACCCCTTAATCTCCCCCATTTACTCCCCCATATCCTTCCCTTCCAATTCCATTTCCCCCATTCTCCCATATTCACAAAGTTTCCTTCCCTCACTTCCATTTTCTCTCTAAAAGCTTTCAAGGTCCGGGTTCGGTGTCACCATTGGTCTAGGAGCATTTGCACAAGATCACACACTCACCAACATTGTTTACTTGCAAGGTAATCGATTTCTCCCAAACCTTGAATATTTCATTGTTTAAACTTGAAGTCACAACGTTGAACTTGACCTTGGGAAATTCAAATGCTTGCATAATTGGTTGAATCTAGTTTAGATAATACCCTTGGAATGATGGTATGTGAGTGTGTAGTTAATTTAAATCAAATAAATGGGTTTCTAGGTCTAATTGAGAGTTTTGACTTAGGGTTTCGTTGTTTCTTTATGTTGAACTTTGAATTTTGCATAAATCAAAACCCTACGAATGATGAACTATTGAATAATATGTTAAAATGCATGTTTAGACTTAGATTGGTTGAATGATTGTTGAAGTAATTGTGTTGTCTGAAGTTTGGAGTCAATACCTGGAACAATTTTGGTACACGGCCACAACCGATGGACCGTAGGTCCACCTACGGACCGTAGGTCCACCTACGGACCGTAGATCGTGGTCCGTCACTGACCTCCCTAAAAATATTTACTAAGTTGTGAACCACGGTGTGGACTACAGTCAGTCGTTCCATCGACAGACCGTTCTGCACATCCGTGGTTCTAACTTCAGAGACCCAAAAATTGAATGCTCGACCTACGAAGAGGCCCAACGGTCCGTCGTTCCATCGACGGTCCGTAGGTACCCACCGTAGGTCCCAAAATCAGCTACTGCCCAGATTTTTTTTTAATTTTTTGTCTAAGTCTAAAAGGAGTTCTAAATTTTTTTCTTGGGTCTTGTTGTGTTCTTTGGGTACTAACTAAGCTTCCACAGGTACCTGGTCCGGAAATAAGATCTCGTGTACTTAAGGGGGAGCAAGTCGAAATCTGTTACCCCATCCCGCCGCATGATCGTGCACTCCAGTGAGTATGAGTACGTTTCGGAGACCACCAGAGGCTTCCCCACTGCCCCACGGATTACAAGGAGTAGTGTCATACATATACTTACTTCTAGTGATGAGGTCGAAGTCACTGCCCCCTAGTTTGAAGAGGGGGCCACATATGCAGGAGAGTTGCAGTCTGGCTCCGAGTCGCAGTCCGGCTCCAGTTCTAGCGGCACTTCCGCTTCTTCTTCCGATGCCGATAGCATGGGGGGTGCCCAGGATCTTCCCAGAGTTGAGCCGGTTCCCAGCTCCATAGAGCCGAACAAGTGGTGCTTTGCTGGTCAGTGCCAGATATATGATGACGGGAAGGTGCTGAATGAACACTGGAAGATGGCCAGGACCATTACTGAGGAGCGCAAGGTACTGACAGAGAGTCTTCATACTGTGCCCGCTATTGAGGAGATTTTCAGGAGGCACAAATGTGAGTGGATGGCATAGAGTCCAGGTAACTTTAGCGAGGAGATGACTCGGGAGCCACCACTGTCCGCAATGCTATGCCCCAAAAGGCTAAGCCACTGGCCCAACCTCCACTTTAGGCCACACTGGTGTGGAATTTCTCTGTTGACATCTCAGAGGTTACCATTCGCCATTTTATTTACGGCCCAACCCACACTCTGCCGATTAATACAGTAGAGTATGACTACAGGATGAGTATCGTTCAGAATGGGGCATTTCAGAGGGATTCTGAGTAGAGAGAGACCTTACTGAGGTGGATGGACCGAAACGTAGCTGAGGAGGGAGAAGGCACTGAATGGGTGAGGAATATGACACTGCCTATCAGAAAGGTGACTCTGAGCTTCTCCGCGAAGTTCTTCTGGTCTGTGGTTTGTACTAGACTGTCCCCTACTCAGGCTGACAATATTGTTACTTGGGACCGGGCCGTGATGATAGCAGCTATTATGGCGAGGCTGGAGCTTGATTTCTCCCGCATTCTGATCGCTGAGATCCATGAGAGGGCCTTCAGGACCACCACTACTCTGCCCTTCCCGTGTCTGATATTCCATCTCTTCAGGGAGTCTTCAGTGCCTATTTGGTATTGTGACAGGTTGCTCGAGGCGACCAAGACTGTGGACATTGGCCTCATTCATTATGATGCCAATCTTGCTGCACCACGAAGGGAGCCACAGGTCAACCTACCGCCCTTGTGTGTTTATTTTACTGCTGATGTGGAGCATATCCAGGCTGATGACACTACTATTCCAGCCCCTACAACAGATGCACAGGCTCCCCCCTCCGCCGCCACTACTCAGGCCGTGAGCTCATCCAGAGCCACTCTCCCTTCAAGGTCCATTCTAGTTCCTCTGGCCCGAGTCTAGAAGTTGGAGACCCAAATGGCTACCTTGTTGCAGTATATGATGCCGTGGATGCAGCGATCTGTTGAGGAGTCTGAGGCTCGTATGGAGAAGATGATAGATAGGAAGATTCAGGCGGTCCATAAGAGCCTGGATGCATTCGAGCTGAGAGTCCTAGAGATGCTTGCGCCCACCATAGATGTGACCACTTTCCAGACGTAGTTGACTAGGCTTCAGTCTGATGTTGATGACCTGTTAGTCCATGCTGAGGTAGTACCAGAGACTGCACCTGAGGTTGTAGAGGATGAGGTGGTGATGTCTGCACTTTTTGGTGATACTATGCCACAACCCGACCCTTCCCCTGCGGCTGGGAAGCGCCACCGCTCTTCTGATCACACTTCCAACATTGAGGAGGTTCGACGGGTGAGGAAGAATGAGAGTTAGTAGTTGGAGGCAGCCAGAGGCAGTCCATCATTGATGAGGAGATGAGGCAGCAGAGGGCCCGTGAGATTGGTGTTGGTCCGTCAAGGTTCGTTGAGCACTTCTGAGGGTGCTCGTACTGTTGGTGAGGGCGCTACTAATAGCGGCCCTAGTATTGATCCAGCGGGTTCTGAGAAATCGGACCCACCCACTTCTTGATGGGTTTTCGGCGTATTTACGCTACAGGTTTGCTTCACCCTATGCTTTACTTTTTATTTTGTGCATTGAGGGAAATTGCACCATATTTTGTTGGGGTGGGGTAAATGGGTTGTGAGTGATAGGGTGAAATCTGAGTAACCCAACTCATAACCCTCCCTTGGGGTTTTCTTGCCTGTATTCTTTTTCCCCAAGGGACTGTTTTACTTTTATGTTGAACCGGCATGTTTAGGATTGTATGTGTAGAAGTAAGTAGAAGAATGAAAGCATGATGGAATAAGAAGCATGAAATTGATACCTGTCCAAAATTTTGAAATATGCTCGATCTATAGGTTCAATGAGTTGAATGTGCTGGATCTTCATATGACATGATAAGGAACCGGTAAGATAGCATGACTTAAGCTAAAACTTGAACTGGGTAATTCAATAATCCGGTAATGTAACAATATGCCAAGTGTGTGTGAGATAATTTTCTTTGTTCATACAGTGTGTGCCAATCTAGAACTTTCCCCGTTGGTCATGTTAAGACAATCTAGGCTAGGAATTGGGAGATGATCATAGGCCCTTGTTCAAATGAGTCCACTAAAGCCTAAAATGATTCAACCTAAAAGAAATAAATGCTCCCTTTGATCCAAATGTTTGAGCCTAATGTAGACCACATTTCTTTCAATACACCTAACTCACCTTCCCTAAAATATTGTTTTGGCCCTGGTCCCTCCTTGGACATGTGCACCTTAATTTAGGCACTAGTTACATTATTGGAGAGTTGGTATCTTGGTGATTGTTGAAAGTGTATGTGGTGATGTCTATTGGTCGATCTATGTCATGTCTTGATCCGCATGAGTTAGCTTGTTGAGTCTAGATGAAAAGATTTGCACTAAATGATGGAATTGATTGAGAAATCCATGTGAATGCTTGAGTTTGTATGTTTGCTTCTACATAAGTGTCGTCTAGAGTTTTAATGTGTCGCTTGAGGACAAACAACAAGTTTAAGTTGAGGGTGTTGATATACCGTGAGTTTACAAAATTTTGATGCATTTCACTTAAAGTTTGTGCGTGTCTTGGGCTAGTTTGTTATTAGAAATAATGTTTTTTTGTGTAATTCTTGCAGGAAATAGGCTCGGATGCATTTGATGAAGATACGAGCTGAAAAATGCAGAAGTGGCCACTGATGGAGCCAACCACAGACCGTAGGTCTAGTGACGGGCCGTAGATGGACAGTCGTAGGTCTTGGTAAGAAAGCCGATTTTCAGTACTCAAACCACGGAGTGACAGGACGGACCGTAGTCCAATCCACGGACCGTAGGTGGAGTCGTCGTCTGAAGGCCCTAAATTATTGCTCAAGTCCTGAACCACGGGGGGTGACCAGGGACCATAGGTCGAGTCGTCAACAAAAACCGCGTCTGAAGCTGTTATTTCCTTATTTTGTTTCCTAGTTGGTTTAGGATTTGTTTTCTATAAATATTAGTTGTAAATTCCATTTTTGGGGGTTCGACATTATTGTAAGGTTTTAGTTTTTGGTCTTTTGGAATTATTTTGCAAACTCTTAGCAATTTAATTTCCGGAAGTTGGCTTATACAATTTTCACTCTGAATTTCAATTCAAGATTTCGGGGATCATCTATTTTATCTATAAGTTCATGAATTCTTTTAACCTAATTATGAATTGTGAATTCTCAAGCATGAGTAGCTAAATCCACAACTAAGGTTGTGGGAACAATGAGCAATTAACAAAGTATGAATAATAACTAAGTATTTCTTGAATAGTTTTTATGCATGTGTTATTAATCGTTTCGTTTAGAAGTCTTTTTAACGGTTGCAAACGTTAGAACTCGCCTTGTTCTTAGTTGCCTTACCAAGGGAGTAATGAATGAGAAAGGATTAAACAACATAGATTTAGTTAAGGATTTGCTGCTATCTAATAGTATGACTTTAATCAATTGAAGTGGGGGTGAAAACCAAACTAAATTGACATGATGACTAACCTGGGGTGAAGGTACGGGTTAGTAAAGCACATACTCGTAGACTTACCAAGTTGGAAGTGAAAGTTCCTGCTAGGATTACCAATCACGTAGGAATACATAACTTATCGGCCTTGCATGACAAACACTAGGATAGGATTACTATTATTAGGATTACTGCGTTAAGAGCTTATGGGGAACACATATACCCTAGTTTCCATCTTATATTGATAACTCAAATTGTGAGTCTTGTTTACTTGTTACTTGATCAACAATTTGTTACTTCTTTACAACACCCCCCTGTTTACTTTTCTCAGAAATAGTTTGACTAAAAATAGATAATTGTGAGTTAAGTTTAAGTCTGAACCATATTCCTTGTGGGATCGACCCCAACCTACAAGTTGGGTTCTTTATTTGGCAACGACCGCTTATACTTCTTTAGGGAGGTACAATTTGGGCATATCACCATGCGTAGTGAGATTTTATTTGGAAGCATCCTAGTGTAATCCTAGAATTTTCCTTGTTAGTCTAATTGTCTAGACTTTGTAAATGTAAGGAATGATATTGGGCAGAAATTTTGAGAGGAAACCCGAATTTCCATACCCTTTTGTGACTACCTTGTGAGGGTGTGCAACTATTTTTGCACCATTTGAGCCTAAACCATTTGTTGACAACCATATTGAAACGTCTTGAGCCAAATTGCCCCTATTTTCTCCCCCAAAATCCTTTTTGAAACATTGGTTTGTTTAAATAGCCCTAAGTTGATGGCGTGGAAAGAAAGGAGGAAGGAAAGCTAAGTGAAAGGCAAATAAAGATGAAATGAGACCCAACTTTGAAGTATGTTACAAAAAGAAGGAACCCCTCTTTATAAAATAAAGGGGGAGGTATTGTGATGAACAAAATTTGAAAAATTGAAATGAAAAAGAGAGTTTGGTAAAATAAAAAGGGGTTCCCAATAAAATGATTGACACTAAAGGTTGAGTTCTCAAATTAAAAAGAATGAAAAGAACTTGAGAAACGATGAAGATGATTGCAACAATGCCTTGAAATGGTGAAGTTACTGAGCCAAATTGACCACACCTTAACCCTATGGCCATTACAATCCTATAAGCCCCTTGAGATCTTTCATGAACTAGGTTGTATGATTATAGGAAAATATGTGCAAACCTATGAGATGAAGCTTGCATGTATTACTCTTTTGGGAGAGTGAGAGTTTTATTGATTCCTTACTTTTTTATTGACTTGGTGTGTGAAGAATGAGATCGTTCTTGATGTGAGGGCACTTGAATGCATTTTTTGCAATATGGTCTTGCATCAGAACAAAAGCTATACTGACCTTGAGCTTGGATTGATACCGGCTAGTCTGAATTGTAGCTTTTTGATCAAGATTGAGTATAGCATGTTATTGAGAGTAGTCTTATAATGACACTTGCATGTTAGCTCTCATTGAGAACTGTTGTAAACAACTTTGTTGAACTAAGTGTGTTCTTGATTTACTTAAGAACAAACAAACGTTTAAGTTCGGGTTGTTGATGAGTGGTAAATTTATACTCATTTGAGGCCTATTTAGTTCAACAATTAGCGTCCTCAATGCCTAACTATGTCCTATTCTAATGATATTTTTATGATTTGCAGCTATGAAGGCTAAGGGACAATGCAAGGATGGATGTTTGAAAGAATGGCCAAAACATGAAAAGAAGAGTAAGCTCCACATTCTTGATCGCCTAACAAGAAGGGCGGATCGCCCAATGGGTACGGCCTCGCCAAAATTGACAGTGCACAACAATTGAATTAATTGAGGCATGTCAGAAAACTTAAAGGGGAACAATGATTCGCCTAATGCCAAATAGCGAACAAGATGACCATCACCGAATGTGATAGCACTTGGAGAAAAATTGATGGCTTAAAAGGTGAACAAATGTGGTACTCGACAATCCACATAATGTGAAAGGCAGAATCAAAGGAGCTTGTTGATTGAGGTTCAAACACCTAAAGCCTAAAGTAAGACAAAGGCGAGCTAAGGAGTGATTGGTAATTTGCCGAATATGCTTGGCAAGCCTGACTAACGTTGCCAAAATGGTCACGCATTGAGTTTTGGACCAAATTTTGAGAAACTATAAATAACCCAAAGGAGAGGGAAAGAAGGGGCCAAAAATAGTGAGAGAGTTTTGAATCTTTTAGAGAGAGAAATACTTTTACTTTGTGAAGAACACTTTTAGTTTGGGGGGTTTTCAACTTTGCTCTCGAAATTGATAATTTGAAGTTAAATTCAAAGTGGGTATTGCTTATAGTTGCTTAACTTCATGTTACTTATAGTTGCTTTCATGCAAGGTATAATTTATTTACACTTTGTGATGGGTGGCTAAAACCTCCAAAGTCTAGGGGGTTAAATTACGGGGTTGGGTGTTGATTTAATGTCGTGGGCATTGTGTTATGCTCTATTTTTTTCATGTTCATCCATGAATTTGGGCTAATTAACACAGGAAAATTTATGGGTTAAGGTTGCAAACTTAATTCTTACTTTCGATCTCCGATTGACACTCGAAAGAAATTGATTAGAGTGGGTAATTAGTTCAATACTTGCAATTTAGGTTTGATATCTGTAATTTACTTGAAAAAGAGATTACGGGTCGGATCTATTTGCCCTATTTCTGCATCATAAGAGAGAATAGTGTAAGGTATTGGGTAGTTTAGTTATGCAAATAGATGAGACCGACATGAGATTCTATGAAATGATGCTTTGAGATTGAAAGAAGATTAGTGTCATTGAAGATGACCCAACCTATCCATGAATATTTATCACTATAGAGCAACACAATCACCCCTATGTGATATCGATTTCCAATCCCCACACCCCTAGATTATTTGTTATTTATTTGAATTTCTGAAATCTTAATTTAATTGTGTCTATTGATTAGAAAACCCTTTTCATAAATTTGGTGGAATCATCCACCCAAACGTTCTTACTGCTACAAATGAATTAATTTACACTCCAAATTTCTTGATAGAATTCTCTACGCTATATCACTCTATGTGGAATTCGACCCCGACTCTTCATTGAGTATATTTATTGACTACGACCACTTACTCTTTGGATTTTTCTTAGAGAGTAGTTTGAGCGTTACAAGGAGTTTGGGTCGTGAAAAACTTGGTATTTAGAGCATCAAGTTTTAAAGGTTCCAGGAGTTTGACATGCGCCATTGAGTAGAGTCTTGTTCATAAGTGTGAAGCTCTCCATATATATGAATATGAGGTGATGAGTGGTATATTTACACTCATTTAAGGCCTATTTAGTTCAACATTTAGGTGTCCTCAATGCCTAATGATGTCCTATTCTAATGATATTTTCATGATTTATAACTATGAAGGCTAAGGGACAAGAGAAGAATGAATACTTGGAAGAATGGCCAGAAACATTAAAAAGAATTGAAAGTCTCAACCTGCCATTCGCCTAATCGAAAGGGTGAATCGCCCAAATGGTCGAACACCACCAAAATGGACAGTGTTGGTAGCAAAAGGGTCAAAGAAAACAAGCAAAGTAAAGACAAATCGGTGATCCACGGAACTGCTAAAAGCGAACCTAGTCACATCGCTGAAAGTGACAAACTTAAGAGCAAAAGTGAAAGTTAACTTAGCTGCACTAGGTGATAGTCGATAATTCCACAATCATGAAGGGCATGTTCCACCGAGTTCACCCATTTGAATTCAAATATCTGAAGCCTGAAGCCGGTCAAAGGTAAACTGAATGATACAAACATTGATTCGTTGAGTGAGTTAGGCGAGCCCGACTAATATCACCGAATGGGATGTGGAAGAATCCTTTTGAAAATTATAAATAGTTTGGAAGAGAGACAAAATGGATCTATCGTATCTTTTATCAATTTTTACTCTAGAAGCTCTTATGGGGAGAAACTATTGAGTATTGCTCTTAGTTTAGGGTTTTTAACTATTGCTTTTGTAATTGACAATTGAAAAGTGAAATCAAAGTGGGTGTTATTTATAATCGCTTAATTTCATCACATCCATGGTTGCTATCATAATAGGTATAATTTATGTACTTTTTGTGTGATGGGTGGCTAAAAATCCAAATTTTAGGGGTGTGATTATAGGGTTGGGTGTTGATTAAACTTAGTGGGTATCTTGTATTGATTTGTTTTATTGCTTTCTATCATGTATTTGAGTTGTTATCCTGTGATTAATTTAGGGGTTCAGGTGACCAACTTAATCCTATCTCAGATTTCAAATGGGTGCTTGAAAAAGTACAATTTGAATGGGTAATTATTTCAATGCTTGCAATCTAGCTGAATCTAGTTGTAAAAGCAAAGTAACGGGTTGAATTATAAGTCACATAAATGAGACCGAAAAAAGATTTTATGAACTAATATTATGAGATCGAAAGAATGTTAGCATTATTGAAGATGACCCAGCTTATCCATGATCGTTTAACTTTGTTGAGAAATACAATTTTACCCCAATGTGTCATCGATTTCCAATCCCCACATCCCTAGAATCGACTCAAATAGTTTTCACTTTGTTTAGTTTCAGTTGTAGCTTAATTTTGATCTTGTAATCACTTGATTAAATTTGGTGGAATAATCCACCTGGTCGCCTTCATTCACTACAATAGGTTAGTTACATATTAATTTACTTTTTGGATTCTTACCCTCACACTAGTCCTTGTGGGATTCGACCCCAACTCGTAGTTGGGTAATTTTTATTGACAACGATCGCTTAATCTTTGGAATTATTTTAGAGAGTGGTTTGAGAATTATAAAAAGTGGCACCACTGCCGGGGAGTAGTAGTTGAGAATTCAATTTCAGAAGTAATTTGTGTACTGATATGCTTGTAGTTGAACAAACTTACGCTTGGTTTTATTATTGTGTCCTATTAATAGGTGAAACAATGAATGCAAATAGTGATGAAAATTCTAGTTGTTGAGGGCAAGATAATAAAGTTAGAAGAAGGGATGAGGTGAATCCTAATTTCACCTAGGAGGTTGGATCGATTCGATTACCACCTTTTCAAAAGAATATTTCCTTTACAATAACCGAACCAATATTGCAGCTGATCAAAATAAGAGGATTATTTGGAGGTTTTGAACATGAAGATCCTAGTGATCATATCTATAAGTTTG
Organism: Solanum etuberosum; assembly: GCA_029582245.1. Classification (NCBI taxonomy): domain Eukaryota; kingdom Viridiplantae; phylum Streptophyta; class Magnoliopsida; order Solanales; family Solanaceae; genus Solanum; species Solanum etuberosum. The sequence goes on along the minus strand of JAJONR010001079.1, from coordinate 58,077 downwards.
TGAATGTGTGTGGACCTTTTGTGGATGAGGGAATTTCACAAGAATCAATGAGGCTGAGGTTATTAATTTTTCCTTGATGGGGGAGGCGACAAGGTGGTTGATTGAGTTGCCACCAAATTTTATTTCTTCATGGGAAAAGTTGACTGAAGAATTCCTTGAGAGATTCTTTCCCTCTTCTAAAGTGATGAAATTGAGGAATGGCATTCAAAATTTCAAGAGAGTGAATAGAGAACCCATACATGAAGTGTGGTTGTGTTTTGAAAGGGTACTTGTACTATTCCCAAACCATGGCTTTCTGGACAAGTTATTCTTGCAATACTTCTACCAGAATCTTGATACGGTAAATAAAAGGTTGGCCGACCATCTTATTCATGGAGGTATCATTAGACAATCATTTGTGGTGGCTTCAAGATTGCTTGATCAAATGACGAAAACCAATCAAGCTTGGTACACCAATGAAGATCATGTGTCATTTCCACACTTGGGAATGTTTAAAGAGCAACAAGAGAAAAATCAAGAGCGTGACAAGAACATTGCTAAATTAATTGTCCAACTTGATATTTTATCTGAGCATGTCATTAGAGGTAGAGCACATTCAGTAAATGTCGTATCCCGAAATGTGTATGATGAGAGGTTTCATTCAAGGGGTAACACATTGGAGGGTTTTCGGTTAATCTATCTAAGGCTTGCTAGAAATCAAGGTTAGATCGAAAGTAGTGAGAGAAGTTGGAATGGAAATGAATGCGAAGATGAAAAGTTTACATCACTTCATATCTTGCACATCCTGGTGAGCTGTCAGGTCGATTGGTGTGCTCCCATTCTATTTGTGAAGAAGAAGGACTGTATGATGCGCATGTGTATTGATTATAGGTAGTTGAATAAAGTGACGGCTACCCCATGCCTAGGATTGATGATTTGTTTGACCAGATTTAGTGCGTCGTAGTGTTTTCAAGGATTGATTTGAGGTCTGACTACCATAGGTTGAGGATTAAGGCAACAAACATCCCGAAGACAACATTTAGGACTCGATATGCCCACAATGGGTTTCTAGTGATGTCTTTTGGGTTGACTAATTCCCCTGCCGCCTTCATGGACTTGCTCATGGGTTTTTAGGTCGTATCTTGATTTGTTTGTCATTGTGTTCATAGATGACATTTTATTATACTTGAGTCATCATGAGCAGCACTTGAGGATTGTGCTCTAGACTTTGAGAGATCAACGGCTTTATGCCAAGTTCTCAAAGTGTTATTCTTTGCTTGATTCTATACATTCTTGGGGCACGTGGTGTCCAAGGATGGAATTATGGTAGATCCAACGATGATTGAGACTATTCGTGATTGGGATAGGCCCACTTTAGTTACTGGGGTTTGGAGCTTCATCTATCTGCCAGGCTACTATAGACGGTTTATAAAGGGATTCTCCACCATTGTTGCACCTTTGACCCGGTTGACTCACCTTGAATTTCCTTTTGAGTGGTCCTAGGGGTGTGAGTTGAGCTTTAGGAAGCTCAAGGAGTTGTTGACTACTGCTCATGTACTGATTCTTTTAGTTGAGGGCAAGGGTATCACAATATATTGTGACGTATCCAACGTTGGTTTAGGTTGTGTTTTGATGCACCAGGTCTAGTGATGTAAGGCTAAAAATATATATTTTAATCATTATTTGCCTCACATTTATTATTTATATTTTACCTTTTTGAGCTTGGATTTTATGAATTGTGCTAAATAGTATATTTTATTTGTAGGATTAAATTGGTGGAAAAATGAAGAAGTTTGAAGCTAAAACGAATTAAAGATGGAAGGTTGAAGAAGGTAATCAAGCAGGAATTGGAACACATTGATTCTGCTCGTTCCCGTCCTTTGCTTCAGGGCCTGGATTAAATTGAATAAAATAATATATTTATATATAAGAGGAAAAGCGGTTGAAATTGCAATTGCAATTCAAATCACTTACTGCTGCCACGTGGCAGCCAATGAAGGCCCCTCAAATTTTGAGGCGGTTCACGCAGCGGAAAATAAAAAGGAATTCAATTTCATTTTGGTTTTGCATTCCTTATTTGATTTGGACTCAATTATTTTGATTTAGGGTTTTTTATATCTTTAAATAGTCCATAGAAATAATGATTTTGGGGAAGATCATTCATAGGAGATACTTTTTAGGGTTCTTTTCTTCTTCTTATTTAGTTAAACATTATTGTAATGTTTAGTTTTGGTCTTTTGGAAATTATTTTTTTCAAACACTTAACAATTTAATTTTTGGAAGTTGGTTTATACAATTTTCACTTTGAATTTCCATTCAAGATTCGGGTTTCATCTATTCTAACTGTAAGTTCATGAATTCTTTTAACCTAATTATGAATTGTGAATTCTCAAGCATGAGTAGTTAAATCCACAACTAGGGTTGTGGGAACCATGAGCAATTAACAAAGTATGAATAATAATTAAGTAATTCTTGAATAGTGTTTATGCATGTATTGTTAATCCTTTTGTTTAAAAGTCTTTTTAACAGTTGCAAACGTTAGAACTCGCATTGTTCCTGCTTGCCTTACCAAAGGGGTAACGAATAAGAAAATGATTAAACAACAGAGATTTAGTTAAGAATTTGCTGCTATCTAATAGTCTGATATCAATTGAAGTGAGGATGAAAACTAAACTAAATTGATACGATGACTAATCTGGGGTGAAGGTAAGGGTTAGTAAAGCACACACCCATAGACTTACCAAGTTGCGAGTGAAAGTTCCTACTTGGATTACCAATCACTTAGGGATACCTAACTTACCTCCTTGCATGTCAAACACTAGGATAAGATTACTATTATTAGGATTACTGCGTTAAGATCTTGTGGGGAACACATATACCCTAGTTTCCATCTTATATTGATAACTCAAATTGTGAATCTTGCTTACTTGTTACTTAATCATTCAAATCAACAATCTGTTACTTTAGTTACAAAACCCCCTTGTTTACTTTCCTGGGAAGTAGTTTGACTAAAAAGAGATAATTGTAAGTTAAGTTTAAGTCTGAACCATATTCCTCGTGGGATCGACCCCAACCTATAAGTTGGGTTCTTTATTTGGCAACGACCGCTTATACTTCTTTTGGGAAGAGTAATTTGGACGATATCAAATTTTGGCGCCGCTGCTGGGGTACGACTTTTAGATTAAACTAACTACATTGTTGAAATTTAGTCAAGTATTTCCCGATTTTATGGTTTTATTTTCTACAGGTTTCAACTCTAGTGTGTGCCAAGTACACGGAGTCGAGGCGAACCCTTGACCCCCTATGATCCTTAATTGAGAAAAATATTGAGGAAAATGGCTAATCAAGGGGTACACAATAATCCAATTGGAGAGGGTCAAAGAGATTGAACCGGATTTCAACCTCCTAGAGTTGTTAATGTGCCTGCTCAGGTTCAAGGTTGTCGTCTAATAGAGGATTGAGATCTTAGTGAAGTCTGAGTAACTAAGGTGTTTGCGTCGTGCCGCGACGTTAAATTAAGCACTTATTGGGAGGCAACCCAATAGTAGTGTAACTTCTTATTTTATTTTATTTTTATTTTATTAGTGTCATTTTTTTTGGTATTGTTTTTGCAGATTAGAGAAAGTCTGAGTACCCAAAAAAAATAAAATTAAGCAAAGGAGCATGTTTGAGCTTAAGTGTGGGGTGATGACCCTTGATGAAAATTAAGAGAACATGCTACTAGCTAGGCCTAAAGGCCTCAGGGAGTTTTCCTAACCCTTGTTTTAAATTTTATTTGATGCTTTGGGGACATAGCATCTTTTTAAGTGTGTGGTGGAGGAATGAATTCCTAGTTTTTACTGTTTTATTGAGTCTTTTCTTTTTTTAGGATGGGTTCCTTGGCTTTTGTTTTCGATTCTTTTCTTGAGGATAGTCCCTTTGAACCGAGTGTCTTTTATTTTTTAGGAATAAGTTTTCTTTTATTTTTTTTAGAGAAAAGAAAAGAACCCTTTGAGTGGTGTGATACTTGTTATTTAGGCCTAATTTTTGAGTAGTACTTTCTTGTTAATGCTTGATTGATAAGGAAATTGCAGACTCTTTGACACCTAAGCTCATGGTTGTGACTTTGTATATAGCTTATTTTATTTTTTAGATTGTTATGATCCTGTCTCTCTTAGAAGTGGAATTGATCCATCTTGATGGATACTTGTGCCATGTGTGGTGAGAATTTATTTATTTCATGTTTTACGTCTTAGTCTAGAACTTGCCCTGCATTTTATTGAATCGAAATAAAAAGTGTTGCTTTGTGTAGGAGATGATAATAGGCTTTCTTTGATTAGTCTTATAAATTTTAGCCTTTCCAGATATTATATCACTAGTTAACCCTTTTGAGCCTTTTAGCCTATATTTTTCTTGTAAACCACATGATCGAGCCGACTCCCTTTTTATTTATACCATAATTCTATTTGATCCAAAAAGAAATCCTTAATGCACTATGTAAGAAGAAAAATAAGAGCAATGGCAGAAGTAAAAAAAGGGTGGAAATGCTTGGTTTGTAGCTAATGGAACAAGAAAAGGTAAAAGATAAGATGGCTCATGATTGAGATCCACACAGCTCACGTTTCCCTAGAAAAGTTGTAAAACTCTGTGTTGACCCTGGTCCTTCCTTGGACATTGTGCACTTTAACTCGGGTTGAAAGCCTAAATTGAGGGTGGCTACTTCAGAAGTTACCTTGATGATGTCCCTGGTCCTTCGCATGTAAAATACGTAAGTTGAGGGTGGCTATTATGAAGGAAAACTAAAGAAAAGAAAAAAATGATTGAAGCATTCTTGAGATGATGAGCATTAATTGTAAATAATTGTTGAAGAGAGGGCTGAAAATAAAGAGAAGAAAATAATGGCTGATGAAGTCTAAAATTGCAAAGTGCTTAAGGAAGTGTAAGTCACTATTATATAGTTTTCCTACCCGTCCCCTAGCCTACATTACAACCCGTTAAAGTCCTATTTGATTCTATTCAAGCATGCTTAATTAGTGGAGATGTACATAATGGGCAAGCCTATGGTTCTTTGTTCATACATGTGAATTCTATTTCTGAGTGTGAGTTGTTCTTTGATGCTAAGTCCTTAATTTATATTCAATCTTTTGAATTGAGTGTGTGGACCATTTCTTCTTGTGAGGGCACTTGTTTCATGATAGATAGGTGATTTTATTAGCTTTCTTTGATGAGAGTAGGTGAGCAAGCTTAAATTTGATGAGTTCAAAGTCTTTCCTTGAGGTTAGGAGGTTAGAGGTTTGTTGTTTATTTGGATGTCTTGCATAATGATTGAGAAGTGTACTTGATGTTTTGAAATTGGTATCTGGCCTAATTATTTGTATTAACCAAAGTGAAGACATTGCAGGTATGATTTTTTGAGATGAGCTTTAATGTTTGCTCAAGGACGAACAAAAGTTTAAGTGTGGGATGTTGATGTGAAGCTAAAAATATATATTTTAATCATTATTTACCTCACATTTATTATTTATATTTGTCCTTTTTGAGCTTAGATTTTATGGATTGTGCTAAATAGTATAATTTATTTGTAGGATTAAATTGATGGAAAAATGAAGTTTGGAGCTAAAACGAATTAAAGATCGCAGGTTGAAGAAGGAAATCAAGCAGACAACTTAATGAATTAAATTGAATAAAATAATATATTTATATATAAGAGGAAAAGGCGGCTGAAATTTCAATTGCATTCAAATCACTTGCTGCTGCCACGAGGCAACCAATGAAAGCCCCTCAAATTTTGAGGCGGTTCACGCGGTGGAAAATAAAAAGGAATTCAATTCCGTTTTGGTTTTGGTTCCTAATTTGATTTGTACTCAGTTATTAAATTTAAGATTTTCTATATCTATAAATAGTCCATAGAAATAATGATTTTGGAAAAAATCATTTGTAGGAGATACTTTTTAGGGTTCTTTTCTTCTTCTTATTTAGTAAGACATTATTGTAAGGTTTAGTTTTTGGTCTTTTGGGTTTAATTTTCGGAAATTGGTTTATACAATTTTCACTTTGAATTTCCATTCAAGATTCCGGGTTTCATCTATTCTAACTGTAAGTTCATGAATTCTTTTAACCTAATTATGAATTGTGAATTCTCAAGCATGAGTAGCTAAATCCACAACTAGGGTTCTGGAAACCATGAGCAATTCACAAAGTATGAATAATAATTAAGTAATTCTTGAATAGTGTTTATGCATGTATTATTAATCCTTTCGTTTAGAAGTCTTTTTAACAGTTGCAAACGTTAGAACTCACATTGTTCCTACTTGCCTTACCAAGGGGGTAACGAATGAGAAAATGATTAAACAACAGAGATTTAGTTAAGAATTTGCTGCTATCTAATAGTCTGATATCAATTGAAGTGAGGGTGAAAACTAAACTAAATTGATACGATGATTAATCTGGGGTGAAGGTAAGGGTTAGTAAAGCACACACCCGTAGACTTACCAAGTTGCGAGTGAAAGTTCCTACTTGGATTACCAATCACTTAGGGATACCTAACTTACCTCCTTGCATGTCAAACATTAGGATAAGATTACTATTATTAGGATTACTGCGTTAAGAGCATGTGGGGAACACATATACCCTAGTTTCCATATTATATTGATAACTCAAATTGTGAATCTTGCTTACTTGTTACTTAATCATTCAAATCAACAATCTGTTACTTTAGTTACAAAACCCCCTATTTACTTTCCTGGGAAGTAGTTTGACTAAAAAGAGATAATTGTGAGTTAAGTTTAAGTCTGAACCATATTCCTTGTGGGATCGACCCCAACCTACAAGTTGGATTCTTTATTTGGCAACGACCGCTTATACTTCTTTTGAGAAGTGTAATTTGGACGATATCATCTAGGTTATGTCTTATGATTAGAGGAAGCTTAGGCTATATGAGTACAACTGGCTTGCTCATGACTTGAAGTGGCAGCGTTATTTTTTGTGCTTAAGATATAGAGACACTACTTGTATGGGCTTTGTTATGAGATCTACACTGATCACATGAGTCTTCAGTATATTATGAGCCATATGGATCTTAATTTGAGGCAGCGTCGCTGGATTGAGCTTCTGAAAAACTATGACCTCTCTATTCTCTACCATTCAGGCAAGGCGAATGTGGTAGCGGATGCCTTGAGTCGGAAGTCAATGAGTATGGGTAGTCTAACATTCTTATATACTGTGGAGCGGCCCTTTGGACATTCAATCCTTAGCTAATTAGATGGTTTGGTTAGATTTCTCAGATTTTAGGTAGGTTTTAGCCTATGTGGGAGTTCAGTCCTTGCTACTTGATCAGATCCGCAACCATTAGTTTAAGGATGATTCCCTGGTGGCACATCGAGATCGAGTGTTAGGTGATACTAGTCAGGTTACCTTGCATTCAGATGGGGTTTTTAGGTTTGTAAGCCGTATTTCTATTTTGACAGTTAGGGGATTAATTCAGTTGATACTTTGTGAGGCCCAAGATTCTAGATATTCTATTCATCTAGGCACCGCAAATATGTATCATGACTTAATGCAACATTACTGGTGGGCCGGCATGAGGAGATATATCGTGGACTATGTGTCTCATTTCCTAAGTTTCCAGCAGGTGAAGGCCGAGCATTTGAGACATGGTGGTGAGTTTCAGAGATTACCCATTCCGAAGAGGAAGTGGGATCATATCACTATGGACTTTTGGTAGGTTTGCGTTGGACTTCTACAGGTATTGAAAACATCTGGGTCATTATTGATCGATTGACTAAGTAAGTACACTTCCTCCTTTTCAGTCTTCATTCACCGCAGAGAGGTTAGCCCATATCTACATTCGTAAGGTGGTTCATCTTCAGACTGTGCCAGTCTCCATTATATCAGATAAGGGTTCTCAGTTCACCTTTAACCTTTAGAGGAGTTTTCAGGATGAGTTGGGAACTTATTTGACATTCGCACAACCTTCCACCAGCAGAGTGATGTTTAGTCTAAGCGTACTATCCAGGTTTACCTGGATATGTTGTGGGCTTTTGTTTTACAATTTGGAGGTCAGTGGGACCAGTTCTTGCCTTTAGCGGAGTTTATGGATAAAAATAACTACCATTATAGAAATCAGATGGCCCCGTTCGAGGCCTTATATTGTAGGCGTTGTCGCTCTCAAGTTCGTTGGTTTGAGTCTACACAACCTACTGCTCGTGGTACAGACTTGATTCAAGAGGCTTTGGAGACGGTGAGAGTGATTCAGGATAGACTTCGGCCAGCTCAGAGTAGGCACAAAAGTTATGTGGATCGTAGGTGATAACCTTTGAGACTTTTAGTTGGTGATAGAGTTTTCCTCTATGCATTGCCCACGAAGGGCGTGATGAGATTTGGAAGTGGGGAAAGCTTAGCCCCAGGTAAATTTGGCATTTTGAGAACTTTCAGATAGTTAGAGAGGTTGCTTATAAATTAGCTTTGCCTCAGATGTTCTCAGCTATCCACCCAGTCTTTCATGTTTTGATGCTGCTTCAGTAAGTTCATGATGAGTTGCATGTTCTCCAGTTTGATGCAATAAAGTTGGAGGATCGATTAACCTTCACGGAGGAGCCAATTACCATTCTAGCCAGAGATGTGCGGCAGTTACATTCGAGACACATTCCTGTGGTTAAGGTTCGTTGGAGGCATCATCTAGTTGAAGAGGCTACATGAGTGACCGAGCATGATATGCGAGAGTAGTTTCTTGGCTTTTTTGAGCCTTCAGGTACTTCTTGACTCTTACTTTCACTGACAAAAATATTTTTTAGTAGTGCATGTTGTAATGACTTTGAGGTCATTTTTGTGTTTATGCTTTATGTTCAACATTTAGAGCTTTCATGTAGTGACCCCAAGTCATTTATGACTTTTTGGGACTGACCATTCGGTCACTTGGTCGTTCCTTTAGTTTTTATGCGAGTTTTAGTGTTTTGATGCTTTTGAACCTTGAACGGTCATTTTTTATAAGAAGTTCAAGAAAATGACCTCAGAATCCCATTACGATGATTCCATCGGCTCCAGAAGGGTCATTTTAGGCAAGTAGTATAGCCAGAATGACTCTAAAGGCTTTCAGTGCGAGTTTGTGCGATTAGATGTTTTAACTTTCAAGTTAAGGCCTAAGTATGACTCTAGTTAACTTTATGAATAAACAAGATCAAATGAGACTTCTGTCAGCACGGTTAACTCTGAAATGTTGAGTTTGGCCTAGAACGACTCTTCATTTAGGTTCCGAGGCTTCTGGCTAATTTCAAGGCCCCTCGTGGATTTTGGCTTAAAATAGAAATTGGGTGTGGGACCCACTTTTCATTTAGACGACCCCAGATTTAAATTTTATTCGTTCTGTTGAGTCTAGAATGTTGAATTCGATAGGGAGCATATTTTATTTGTGCGCATGGGTTTCCGAACGAATTACAGGCACCCCATCGAAGTTTGGAGGCCTTAGCACTTTGCTATCAATTGAGGCCCTTGCGTTCACGAATGGCTGGCGCCTAGGTGTGCATGTTCGTGCGCGAGATGCCCGTTCTTGATAAGACAGCTGGCCTCACGTTCGCATGCGACTGCCTTTCTTTCGCGCGCAGCCGCCTCACCTTCGTGACCAACCAGCCGCATCACCCTATATTATGCCAAGGTCGTTACCAGCCATAGTAAAATTGTAATTTCTTCTCCGTCCGTACTCCGATTTTGGTGATTCGAAGTCCCACGTGCTCCTAATTATCAGGGATACGTGGTGGAGAGAATGAATGGCATTGGTGACACTCCGTTAGAGATAAATTTGGCACGAAAGATGATGTCCCTTATTCTTTTATTAGTGACTTCGTTGTGTGTTTTTGTTTGAATTGTGTCCAATTTTTGGGAAAAGTTCACGGCATAGTTTAGGACCTTTTAATGGAGTGAATTTCAGAATTTGCATCACGGATCCCACGATTCTCATTTGACACTAAAATTGGTTCGTCTCTCTTTTGGGTGATTTATTATCTCTACGACCATATAGACATTGTGATCCTATTCTTGATAGAGTGGCAGTGTTCAGAGGCCATTCAAAAGGGAAAAGTTCCAGTCTTGTGTTTTGGAGTACGTGCGGTTGGTCTACAGTTAGGCTACAACTTTCTTTTTATTTAGACTAAGCATGAATGTGTAAATTCATGATGATTAGTGTAAATTGGGCATATGTACCTAGTCATTCCTACTTTTCTTCTTAGAAACCATGCTTTAAGGTTGATTACTTCTATTTCGAGGATAGTACCATGTCAGTTGGGGGTTGTATGTGTGCGCAACATGCCATGTGATTTACTTGTGTTACTACATGTTTCTCTAAGCATGTTTGGACTTAGTCTAGGATAGTCTAGTGCTTCCATGTGATTTTGAGCCTTGTGGCTTTAGTATGTCTTTGACGTCATTCGGATGGACTAGGTCCTTGTAGACTGGAACAACAGACTTGGGTCTGATAGTATGAGCCTTAATTTAGGCATTTGCGTAACTTGTTAAACCTTATGTCTTCTCTCCCTACTTCTGTGATCCGATGTGTTACCGGAGGTTTGATTTTTGGGATTGGAGTACCTCTGGCTTGGAGCCTTTTGTGATATCTTTCGAGAATAGATGTTTATCCACGATGGCTTGGAGCCTACTTGAGATCCTCTTCGGAGCCGATACGCCCCCGGGTCACTCTTGCTAACAGGGCAGCTTATGCCCCTAGGGTGGACCTGCTAGTTGGGAGGCCTTGATACATGGGATCCTCCACAGAGTTGACATCCCCCCGAGGCACTCTTGCTAGCTGGATGACTTATTCCCCTGGGAGTGGACTATCTGGCTAGGCGGCCTGGGTTGATTGTCACTCTCGCTAGCTGGGTGGCTTGGGTTGATTGTTACTCTTGCTAGTTGGGCTGGGAGTTGATTGGTTCTTGGTTACTTGGGTTGGGAGCCTGGCTGATGTTCTTGGATTCTGATCTGGGTTACTCTTCTTTCTTGTAGACATAGCTATTTTGTGTACCTATCGAGCTTATGGGGGTCCATTCAGGTTTTGTTTAAACTTACACACTAGTGTACCCTCTTTGTTTAAGGGGTCCAATTAGGTTTAGTTCAGTTGTACTTGGATATCCTTTCGGTATGCTCATGTGCTTCTTTTCATATCCTCTTTGACCATTGCTTGTGTCTAGATTCTATCTTATTAGCTTGTTTTTACCTATCTTGCTTGTTAACCTATGAATGCTACTGAGTACCTTGTTTTGGTACTTATGTTACACTCTGCATCTTTTCGTGATGCAGGTTCTAGGAAACAAAGTATTATTTTCATAAATTGTTTAAGTATTTTTTAAGTATGAAATTTGTGTTGAAACCTAGCATATAAGAAAATAGATCCATGTGGTTTTAAAGTATTTCAATTGTTAGAATTAAATTTTATTGATTTGAAACCTGTATAAATAATGAGTAGATGTGACAAATGGTATCGTGTCGTTTTAATTTATAATTTCTCTTAATATGCTAAAGTAATTTTTTTGAGAAACAAAGAAGAAATTTTTGATATAATTGTATTTTACTTACAAAATTGAAATTTTTTATGAACATTGAAAAAGTTATACCTCCATTGTGAAACGTTTGGATGTGTAGGGTTGTGTTGTTAAAGCGGTGCTATAGGATCCTAAGAAAGAAAAATTTGATCTAAATTTTTTAATTTTATGCTAATAAATGTTGCATATACATATTTGTAGTAATCAATTGTGATGTGAATGAATGCAATGTTAGGGGAGGAGAAAATTGTTGAGGTTTTTAAAAAAGTGATTATATCACTCATGTTCTTATTGAAAATTATATTGCTTCTTGATGAATTATTTTGAAAAGAAATCATTGGTGGTGAATGAGAGGTACCACAAGTATAATACCAAATATATTGAATATTTTGTTTTACTAGAAGGGTATAATGATGCAATGTGAATCTCAAAATTCACTAGTAATTATGAGTCATTATGAGTGGTAGTGCCATCATATAAAAAGCAACTAATTAGAGTTAATTGTTGTGAAGTTGATTAGTGATGAGACTAAGTGGCTAAGACAACTCTTATTGTGTATTACAATTGGAATAAAAAATATATTTCATGGAGCTATATTAGATACATGTGTTTGAGACACAATATGATAAAAATATTGTAGTGAGATAAATCACTGACTAAAATGAAACATCGAGGGGGAGGGGGGTAAGACTTTTGTCATTTGATAAGACAAACAATGATGGTAACACAACATATGTGATTGGAGATCCCATGAATTAGGTTCATATGGGTAATAACAAGTCATTAGTTGATCAAGTAAGCACTATAAAATTATGTCCCTCCTATGATGTTTGAATATAGTGCAACAATCAGCAATGCAAAGTGAGGAAAAGTTAAACTCCTAATCCATATCATATCCTTTATAGGTGATGTATTGCTCTACCAAATACACTTGATTATTGGAGTTATATGAGTTTCAAGTGGTAACGTTTCTATGAAATTATGAAATATTTATAGAGCACTCATGAATACCAAGACATGCACATGTCCTCTTAGCGCAAAACCGTGATAACGAAAAAAATTGTGCGGGTATAATGTGATAAAATAGGAAGTTGGACTTACAAAAGAATTATTGGTTCATAGAAGTTTTGATCTTCACCAATTGTTCTGTAAGTTTAATCTTGTTTTATCTAGGTCTTGTTCATAGTCTTCGGACACTAGATTCAATGCATTGTACTCATATGTGAAAATCCAAAAAAATTCTTGTCTCATTTTATTTCTTAATATTCCATTTGAGATATGTAGAGAATTGTTGGAAAAATGATTCTAGTACCTTAAAAAGAGTTATTTTATCTCCTATTATATTTGAAAGAGAATATTATTATATGTCCTAAATATTTCCTCACCATAAATAGTCTTTAATTTCTTTGTTACAAAATTTTTCTTGCTGTTAATTTGTTTATTATAATCATTGACGTCTCAATTATTGTCAGTAATCCCATTCACATTAATCCTCTCTATCCATTCAAACTTTCTATCCAATGTGTAATGAGATGATTCTCATCTATAAAAGGTGCCTTCTCCTTCTTTACATAAAGGTATGAGATAAAGAGAAATTTCTCCTTTTATATTCTTTTTATATTCTAGTATGTTGGGTTTTCTTTGTGAATCTTTGTTACTTTCTTGCTACAGGTTTTATACTTGAAGAGATTGTTTAATTTTGGGGATACACCTACACTGAGTGAAATATCCTTAAAGACAGTATCTGATATGCCTCAAGCTTTGGTAAATTCTATACAAGTGTTCATGAAAAAGGTATTTTTCGTAGGATTTCTGACAATCTTAACGATATTTCCATAAAAATCATTAGTAAACAAGGAAGACGAATGACACGACTCTGTATATTAGTGGAAAAATCATTGGACAGGGATTGAGAATGAGATGATCAAATTGTTCATTTGAGAGTCAATTTTGTATTTGGAGGATCACATAACTTAAGTAGAAAGAAAATTGAAAGCAAGGAAGTTGGAAAACTTTTCTAACAAGCATGTGGTAGCTTTCAACAACTATTACTTAATGTCAGTTTACATGGACTCATGGATTTCATGTCTAATGGTATGTTATGTCCAGGCTGATAAGGTATGTGACAATACTTTATATATTTATTTTATATGCATTTGGGTGGGACAAATTAAGCCAACATGCCCTTCAATATAAAAGAGATTCGGAGAAATGATAATCCCGCTAAGTAAAAATCATATTTAATTAAGGAGATGATATAAATTATTGTGGTCACTTCTCATGAAGCGAATCTTGTGGCTATTATGTGAAAATGAAAGATTGGGTTTTAGACTTTGATGTTCTTACTAAAAAAAAAATTCTACACCCAAAATTGAAGAAGAATAAGAATGATTTATATATATGTTGGTGATTCTAGAACAAATCAAGTTCTTAGAATAAAAAATTTCTTCTTCTTATACTCACATCTATTAGAATTATCTTAGATAGTACATGATTTTAATATTTGTGTTGGATTGGTGCTTGTGGATCTATTAGAAAATATGAAGTGAAATTTTCAATCACGATCCAAAGTACACCCTAGACGTTTCATAGCGTATAAGACCATGAGAGGCCCTACACAAGCCACTTGACATACATATACACATTGTAATATACAAAAGTAAAGAATCTCATATTAAGGAAAAAGTTTGACAATTGACAACAAAAGTCTAATATAGTTTTGACAAGCCTTTCTATAACATCAAAATAAGTGGTCGGGACGTACCTTGTACACCACGTACAACATCCAAAAACATGAAAGACATAAGAAAGCAACAAAGGTGAAACGGTTCTCGGAGTATGAGGATTCACCAAGTCCTTAAATCTATAGGTGCTCACTAGCCATGAACAGAGGGAGAGGAGTAGTCAAGCCAAACATTTGTGAAACAATATAGACACAAATATGCATTAGTACATGAAATATACTAAGTATGAGAAAAATACAATAAAACATGAAACATGATCATAAGAGGAAAAAATTGAAAACATCGAGTGCATGACCATGCTTAACATAGTAAAAGCCTTTAAAGAGACAACATAAATCATGAACATGGTCAATGCATATTAAATCATAAGAAAAGCTTCATAAAATATTTGAAAGTAACTTAGTTCATTTTGTGGGTTTGCTTTAATCAATAACAGACCATGCGAGTTATACATTGAATCTGATGTAACTCCCACATCCAGAAGGGAGAGTCTACTTGCTAAGGTAGGACTCCGTATCATATCATATGCTATATATGGATCCACTGTCTTGGCCATTTAAGGAAAACCTACGGGAGAAGTAGTTTGAAACTAGAGGTTACTACTAGAGACTACCCTATTTGAGCCTCCGGTCACCTCAAAGTTCTCTCGGTGCTCAGTTAAATCCCAATGGAATATTCATATATATATATATATATATATATAATCATCCATGAAAAAGTACAATTAAGTTACAAATCTAAGCTAAAACATCATAGAGTAGCTCATTAAATCTTGAATCATGCATCAGTGACAAGACCTGTCATAACTATGATCCCTTAATTTGAGAAAACCTTTCATAATTTCATCGATTCTAATCTTATAGGAACCTAGATCATTAAACCCATTCCTTTCATAAATCATACTAAAGTTCATGAAAACATCCTTCATAGATTCATATCTTCTTCATAAGTTCATGCAAATTAGGGTTCATAGTTAAAATCATGAACAATGCATGGGTTCACATGGAATTAAATGGAAATCATGTAATTGAATCTAAACAATCTTATATATCAATCAATTGAATCCATACAAATAGAACCCATGAAGAATTGAATTAAAACCTAACCAATTTAGGGAAATTGAACTGGAGATTTGGAGAAAACTTTGGGACTAAATGGGTGAATGGAACTGATTGATGAACTCCGTACATACCTTTATCCGAAAGCCCATAAGAAATTGTTGAAGAAACCTTGAAGACTTGAAGAACCCTAAAATTCTTTGAGAGCCTTCGAGAGAAAACCTTGAGAGCAAATTTAGGGTCCGACGCTCCTATTCCGCATCTTCGTGGCTAGGGATCACTTAGTAGATATTGAAGATTGGTGAGTCCTCATGTTCCGAGGAGCGAACTTTTATTGCTTATTTTCTTTATATTATTAGAAATTGTATGTGATGTATGGGTTACGACCCGATCACTCTCGATGTAATAGATGGCTTTTGAGACTATGTAGACTTCCGCTTGGTTTTGACAAAACTCTTTTATGATATAAACCGTCTTTTTAAACTCGTTAATTCTATTATCTTGTTTATGTATGCTAAGTGACTAGCTTAGGACATCTCGGGTTCTTATACTCCATGCCAGGTCTAGGGTCTACTTTGGGTCATGATAGGATACCGGGGCATCATATCGGCTTCGGCCTCCCAAGTAGCACCCTCAACTAATTGATTCCTCTAAAGAACCTTTACAGAAGCAACTTCCTTATTTCTTAACTTCCGGACTTGCCGATCTAAAATCTCAATTGGAGCCTCTACATAGGAAAGATTCTCCTTAACTCCCAAACCATCCAAAATGTACGATGGATGTCGAATATTCGACAAACATTTTCAACAACTAGACATGGAATACAGGATGTACCGATGCTAAATCATTAGGCAACTCAAGTTAATAAGCAACTATTCCAATATGCCTCAAAATTTGATATAGGCCCACATATCAAGGACTAAGATTCCCTTTCTTTCCAAATCTCTTGACACCCTTCATGGGTGAAATTTTCAAGTGGACCCAATCATCAACATCAAATTCTAGTTCTCTTCTTCTAATATCAGAATAAGACTTTTATCAACTTTGGGCCAGTTTCAACCTCTCACAAATAAGTTGAACCTTATCCATAGACTCATGCACCAACTCCGGCTCTATCAAAGCAACCTCACAAACTTCAAACCAACCAATAGGATATCTACACCTCCTACCATAAAAAGCCTCAAAAGGTGCCATCCCAATGCTAGAATGATAGCTATTATTAAAAGAAAACTCAATGAAAGGCAAATGATCATCCCAATTACCCTTGAATTCAATTAGAGAAGCTCTTAGCATATACTCTAAGATTTGAATGGTACGCTCTGCTTGTCCATCGGTCTGAGGATGAAAAGTTGTGTTGTGTTTCACTTGAGTACCGAAACCTTTATGAAATGTCTTCCAAAATTGAGATGTAGCTAGAGTGCCTCGATCGGAGATACTGGACAAAGGCACTCCATGCAGCCTTACCATTTCCCGAATATAAAGTTTTGCATAATCTTCCAATCAAAATGAATTCTTAATGGAAAGAAAGTGAGCCAATTTTGTCTTTCGGTCTACTATGACCCAAATCTAGTCAAACAGTCGACAAGTGCGGGGTAAACCCATACCGAAGTCTATATTTAACTCTTCCCACTTCCATGTAGGAATACCAAAGTTTTGAGCCAAACCACCCGATTTTGATGCTCAACTTTAACTTGTTGACAATTTAGACATTTAGCAACAAATTTCGCAATATCCTTCTTTATCCTATTCCACCAATAGACTTCCCACAAATCACAGTACATCTTGGTAACTCTCGTGTGAATAGAATACCGAGAACTATGGGCTTCTATCAGAATCTAATTCTTCAAATCATCAACATTCAAAACACATAACCGACCTTGGTATCGAAGGACACCATTTCCCCTAGGGATAAAGCCCCTGTGGCTTTTTAAGAAACTGACTTCTTCAACTCCACTAACATTGGATCAAGATCTTGCTTAGACTTCACATCCGGTACAAAAGACAATTTCGAACCATTGTGAACAATAACACTACCTTCATTAGAATAAACCAACGGAACACCCAATCGTACCAATCTATGAACATCACAAACTAGTTCCTTCTTATCATCCTCAACTTGAACAACACTACCCATCCATAACCGACTAAGAGCATCCGCCACAACATTCGCCTTTTCGGGGTGATGTAGGACACTGCTGTCGTAGACCTTTAACAACTCAAGTTACCTCCTTTGGTGAAGATTCAAATCTTTTTGAGTGAACACATACTTCAAACTCTTATGGTCGGTAAATACATCTACATGAATGCTATAAAAGTAGTGTTTCCAAATCTTTTGAACAAACACCACTGCTGCTAACTCCAAATCATAAGTTGGATAATTCTTTTCATGTACTTTCGATTGCCTTGAAGCATAAGCAATGACCTTCCCATGTTGCATCAAAACACAACCAAGGCCAATCCATGAAGCATCACAATAAACCACAAAACCATCTGATCCTTCCATTAATGTCAAAATATGGGTTGTGGTGAGTCTATCCTTCAACTCCTGGAAACTCTTCTGACAAGCTTCCGACCATACGAATTTTACCTTCTTTTCAGCCAATGTCATCAAAGGTGAATAAATAAAGGAAGATCCTTCCTTGAACCTTCTATAGTAAGAGGCCAAATCATAGAAACTCGATATATCTGAAGCGGATAAAGGTCTATGCCAATTCTTAACTGCCTCGGGTTTCTTAAGATCGACTTGAATACCCTCACCGGAGAAAATATGGCAAAGGAAAGCAACATACCTCAACCAAAACTCACACTTGCTAAATTTAGCATACAATTCACGGTCCATGAGAATTCGCAACACAATCCTCAACATGTTCATCCTCACTCTGTGATTAAATCAAGATATCATCGATAAACAAAATCACAAACATGACAAGATATTGCTAAACTACCCTATTCATCAAATCTATAAATGTCACCGAGGAATTAGTCAAACCAAACGACATCACCAAAAACTCATAATGACCATACCGAGTTCGAAAGCCCACTTTGGAATGTCATTCTCCTTTAACCTAAATTGGTGATAGCCCAACCGAAGGTCAATCTTAGAGAAGTTACTTGCTCCTTGGAGTTAGTAAAAAAATCATCTATCCTTGGGATAAGATACTTATTCTTATTGGTAACCTTAGTCAATTGTCGATTGTCAATACACATTTGTAGAGAACCATCCTTCTTTCAAACAAATAACACTGGAGCACCCCATAGATATATACTCGATCTAATAAAACCCTTATCCAACAAATATTTGAATTGGTCCTTCAACTTCTTTAGTTCTATCAAGGCCATATGATAAGGAGGAATAGAGATAGGCAACATATCTGGGAGAAGGTCAATAGTAAAGTCTATTTCCCGTTCCGGAGAAATACCAGGAAGATCATCAGGAAACACTTCTGGAAAATCATTTACAATCGGAACTGACACAAGAGTAGGGGTTTCGGAATCTATATCCCTAAACCGAACTAGATGATAAATGCAACCCTTATAAATCATTCTCCTAGCTTTCAGGCAAGATATAAACTGACCCTTAAGAACATAATTTCCCCCTTCCCATGACATGATTGGTTTATTCTGAACCTTAAAAGTGACAAATCGGGTCGTACAAATTATTGAAGCATAACATGCATGAAGCCAATCCATGCCAAGAATAATATCAAAGTCTAACATATCAAGCTCTACAAGATCAACGTGAGTGACTCTATGAGAAACGAAATAGGAAAAATTCTATAGACTCTCTTAGTTACGATAGCATCACCTAGGGCAGTAGAGACATGAAATGGATTAGAAAGGATTTCAGGACCAACTTCAAATTTTGTGAGCAATTCGGATACCACTATGGTGCCCACCAATAGGCGATGAATGACACGCCTCTAGTATACTCATCATCTCAACCTCGGGCACACAACGATGAATAATCCCATCAGCACAAATACGGAACAAGTAAGGCTCATCCCAAAAGAATTTCTTCACATCAGACATGAATTTTTTTCTTTTGTGGAATGACAAATCCGATGGAACCAAATCACTCGCCAAGTAATTAGCAAAGTCTGAGAACCAAGGGATAAGATCATAAGAAGCATCCAATACTTGTTCATCAGGGAATGCATCATTAATCTCAACTCCATCCTCAAACTTGATCATAGCTTCCTCCTCTAATCTGGAGAAATGATCGGCAACTTGATTTTCAGTCCCCTTTCTATCGTTCACCTCAAACTCGAACTCTTGCAACAACAACACCCATCTAATCAACCTCGGTTTTGCATCCTTTTTAGCCATCAGATACCTCAATGCAGAATGGTCAGTATGCACTATGACCTTAGAACCAAGCAAGTAGGACCTAAATTTTTTGAATGTGAAAACCACAGCAAGGAGTTCTTGTTTAGTCACAGTATAGTTCTTTTAAGCCACATTCAGAGCTTTGCTGGCATAGTAAATCAGATGAAGAATCTTTTCTCGCCTCTGGCCCAATACTATCCCAAGCGCCACCCCGCTCACATCATACATAACTTCAAACGGTTGTCCCCAATGCGGTGAAATAATGATAGGTGCGGAAGTTAACTTGGCCTTCAACTCTCCAAATGCTCTCAGACAAGCATCATCAAAATTGAACTTACAATCCTTTTCGAGCAGTTTGCACAATGGGTGTGCAATTTTTGAGAAATTTTTTATGAACCTCCGGTAGAAACCTGCATGCCCAAGAAAACTCCTAACACCCTTTACAGAGATAGGTGGTAGAAGCTTTTCTATTACCTCAACTTTGACTCTATCAACCTCAATACCTTTCTCAGAAATCCGATGACCCAGAAATATCCCCTCTTTCACCATGAAGTGGCACTTTTCCCAATTGAACACAAGATTGCACTCTTCATATCATTTCGGTACCTCGTCCAGATGCATCAAACAACCATCAAATGAGTCACCTACCATAGAGAAATCATCCATAAATACCTAAATAGTGTCCTCCACCATATCTAAAAATATCGACATCATACAACGCTGGAAGGTCACTGGAGCATTACACAACCCAAATGGCATCCTTTTGAAGGTGAAAGTCCCATAAGGACAAGTGAAGGTGGTCTTCTCTTGGTCTTCCGGTGCTATGGAGATTTGATTGTAGCCCGAATACCCATCTAGAAAACAATACCAACCCTTACCAGCGAGACGATCCAACATCTGATCCATGAACGGCATAGGGAAGTGGTCTTTCTCTGGCCATGCATTTAGCTTGCGGTAGTCCATACACACTCTCCAACTAGTCACCAGCCTCATTGGAACAAGCTCATTTTTAGCATTTGGAACCATGGTGACTCCCCCTTTCTTGGGCATGCAATGAACAGGACAAACCCAACTACTATCAGCAATAGGATATATGACTCCAGCATCCAACCACTTAATGATCTCCTTTTTCACAACCTCTTGTATAGGGGGATTCAGTCTCCTTTGGTGCTCAATACTTGACTTACTGTCCGGCATGAGTTGGATTTTGTGAGAACAAATGCCCGGTGGGATACCAATATTATCCACAATAGTCCATCCAATAGCCCTCTTGAACCTCTTCAAAACATAAACCAAAGCCTCAACTTGCTCCTCGCTCAAATTTGCAGCAATGATTATCGGTAAAGTGCTATCTCTCCCCATGAATACATACCTCAATTGGGATGGTAGAGCCTTGAGTTCCAGTTTTGGAGGCTCTTCCACAGACGGTTTTGCAGGAGAGGATTCATGATTCTTCATATCTAACTCCAATCTTTTTGGTTTGGAACGGAATTTGAACCGATCAAGTGCGGCAACCAATTCATCATAGTCTTCAATACCATCACCATCAAAATTCATCATTACTGATGCCAATGCATCAACACCCAACCTCTCTTCAATAGACACTTCAGAACCTTGATCCACAATATGATTCACCACTGACACCGACTTAAGATCGCTTCCCTGCTTCATAGACCTACAGATATTAAAAGTCGACTCCTCATTATTCAGTCGGAACTTCATCTTCTCTCTCCATATTGACTAATGCACGCCCAGTAGCAAGGAATGGTCTCCCTAAGATGATGGGAACCTCAACCTCACAATCAAGTATCATAAAATCTGCCGGAAAAATGAACGACTCCACTTTCACAAGGACATCTTGGAGAACGCCAATGGGCTTCTTTACAGTTCTATCATCCATGAGTAGACGCATCGCAGTCGATTTTGGAGCCCCTAAACCCAACTTCTTATAGATAGACAATGGCATCAGATTAATGCTGGCACCCAAGTCACACAAAGCTTTCGCAAAGGGTAACATCCCAATGGTACAAGGAACAGTGAAAGCTCCAGGATCCTCTTTCTTTTGCACAAGTGACCTAGTAGCAATAGCACTGCAATGTTGCATCCTCTCATCATTCTCAAAACTAACAACCCTATTTTTGGTCACCAAGTCTTTCATGAATTTAGCATACCCAGGCATTTGTTCCAAAGCTTCTAACAATGGGACATTTATGGACAGTTGTTTCAACATAGTTATGAACCTGCGGTATTTACCCTCTTCAGTCTTTTTCACCAATCTCTGTGGGAATTAAAGTGGAGGTCTAGGCATGGGAACAACCTTTTGGGTCACCTCAGCTTCCTTTTCAGCACTATCTTTTGGGACTTCAGTAACCTCAATCTCATCTTCATCATTTTCTACCACTTTTTCCACCTCAGAAGGCATGGGGGGATTAATGGTCTGCTTTCCTCCACAAGTAGTGAGTGTCATACAATGCCCATCATTTTTTGGATTCTAGATGGTGTTGCTAGGAAGTGTGCCTGGCTAATGCGGATTTGCATTGGTGGACAACAAACTAAACTGCTGCTCAAATTTCTTGATCGACACTGCATGGGCATCAACTTTTTGACCGATTCCAAACAAGTCATTTCGCATCTCTTTCACATTCTCATCAGTTGCATCAAACCTCTTCATCATCTTTTGCATCATATCCTCAATGTGTGACATACTGTTACCAGACTCTCTATTACCAGGAGGGACATAGGGACCAGCCTTATCATTCATATTACCATAGTTATTCCAGTTGTGGTTGTTATCACGATTGTAGTTCCCATCCCAGACATAGTTACCCTCACGGTTGTAGCCTCCATAGTTCTTACCTTGGTTTCCTTGACCTTGGCACCAATTATCTGAGTTGGAACCTTGGGTGTTGGTTCGGAAACCCCCGTCTGATCATTCACCAAGTTTTCATCCTCATAGTAGTACTCCTCAACTGGTGGTGGTGGGGATCTAGTCAGATAATTCACCGCATTTACCTTTTCCGCAATACCACTCACATGTTTTAGTACCAAGCCCAATTCTGTTCTCATCTGTGCCATCTCTTCCTGAATGTCATCGTTGGCTTGGTTGGGTTCAGTTTGGACAGCGAACATGGTCCTACCAGTGTTAGCCTTTATAGTGCTCCAGGCTTTATTGTTTTGGGAAATCCTCTCAACCTTCTCAGTGATCTGCTCAAAGGTGCACTCACAATATGATCCTCCAGCAATAATATCAAGCACAACTCTTCCATTGTCATCCTGCCCTCTATAGAAATACTCATTCAACGACTCATCATCAATGCGGTAATTTGGAACATTTCTGATGAATTCGGTGAACCTATCCCAAGAACGACTCAGTTTATCCTTATGAGTTAGCTTTTTGGACACCGAAAAATACCTTGTTGTGAACACTTTGTGCATTTGGTCCCAAGTGTAGATTGAATTGTATGGTAGCTCATAAAACCACACCGCAGCATCACCGGTTAATCATAGTGGAAAGACCCTCAGACCTATAACATCCATATCTAACTCTGGTTGCCCAACATAACTTTTGCACACACTGGAAAGTTTAGCCATATGAGCATAGGGATCCTCCGAAGCCAACCCAGCAAACAACCCTCTCGTTGTAAGCATATGTATCAAACTGCTAGTTACCACCAATGTGTGACCTGGAGGTAGAGGCGGAAGAACAATAGGACCATATGAGGTAGTCGCATCATAATCAGCTCTGTAATGCTCATGAAACCTCGGTGCTGGTAGATTTTGTACCCTTTCTGCATTACCAATTAGATTACCACCATGAACCTGAGTAGGGAATTAATGACTCCAGGCGGTTGCAACCCAGCTCTATCTAATTGACCCTCTCCATCAGGATTATTGTGAACCCCTTGATTATCATTTTTCTCAAAGTTTAACTCAACTCTGAATCGTAGGGGGGCAATGGTTCGTCTCGACTCCGTGTACTTGGCATACAGTAGAGTAGAAACCTGTAGAAAACAAAAATGTAAAATTAGGAAATACTTTACTAAAGTTCAATAATGTAGTTAAACTTAACCTAAAAGCCAAATTCCCCGGCAGCGGCGCCAAAATTTGATACACTCAAATTACACCTTTCTAAATAAGTATAAGCGATCGTTATCAAGTAAAAGAACCCAACTTGTAGGTTGGGGTCGATCCCACAAGGAATATGGTTTACACTTAACTTTAACTCACTATTATTTCTGAGGAAAGTAAACAGGGGGGATTTTGTAAGTAAGTAACAGTTTCGAATTCTTTAGTAATAAGTAGACACAATTTAGACTTTGAGTTATCAATATGAGAAAGAAACTAGGGTTTATGTGTTCCCCACAAGCTCTTAACGCGGTAATCCTAATAATAGTAATCTTTTCCTAGTGTTTTACATGCAAATTTGGTAAGTTAGGTATCCCTAAGTGATTGGTCCTCCAAGTAGGTAATTTCACCACGCACCTTGGTCCAGCTACGGGTGTCTGCTTTACTAACCCTTACCTTTTACCCCAGATTAGTCATCATATCAATGTATTTCTTAGTTTTCACCCTCACTCCAATTGAAATTAGACTATTAGATAGCATCCACTAAATCTCTGTTGTTAATTCTTTTCTCATTAACTACCTCCTTGGTCCGGCAAGTAGAAATGAGGCGAGTTCTAACGTTGTGCACCGTTAAAAAGACTTCTAAGCAGAAGAATTAACAATACATGCATGAACACTATTCAAGAATTACTTAATTATTATTCATACTTTGTTAATTGCTCATGGTTCCCACAACCCTAGTTGTGGATTTAGCTACTCACTCTTGAAAGATCACAATTCATAATTGGGTAAAAAGAATTCATGAACTTACAAGAAAAATTGATGAAACCCGAAATCTTCAATTGAATTTCAAAGAGAAAATTGTATAAAATGAAAATCAGAAAGTTAATTGCTAAGAGTTTGCAAATTAATTCCCAAAGAACAAAACTTAGAAGTATACAATAATGTCTAACCCCCAAAAATGAGGACTACAACTCCTATTTATAGAAAACAAATCCTAAACAAAACAGGAAATAAAAAAAAGGAAATAAGCTGCCAGGATGCGGTTTCGATCGACGGCACGACCTACGGACTGTGGGTCAACCTACCATCCGTAGGTCACCCTCCGTGGCTCGATACTTAGAAAACTTTATCAGGTACTGGAACCTCAACTCCCTAATCATCAACGGATGTGCAGGACGGACCATGGGTCGACCTACGGTCCATCGTCTGCTCCGTGGTTCCACACTTGGTCAGACTTCCCTGATGTTCCACCTACGATGCCTCACCCATGGTCCATGAACTGTTCTACGATCCATCCTGGTAGTCCGTGGACTGAGTACTGAAACTCAACTCCCAAACCAGAACCTACGACTGACCACCCACAGCCCGTCGTTGGACCTACGGTCCGTGGGTCACTCTGTTGGTGGCTACTTCTGCACTTTTTCAGCTCTCATCTCCCTCAACCGCATCCAAGCCTATTTCCTACAAACATTATACACAAAACATTATTTATAATACAAAATAGCCTTAGACAAACACAAACTCTAAGTGAAACGCATCAAAAATATTGTAAACTCACGGTATATCAATGGGTCCATGCCTTGTGGATGGGGTCATAGGTCCCAAACCCAAAACTCAGACTCCCAGATTCTAAACCACGCCCAACCAGTACGGGCCGTAGGTCCACCTACACCCCGTGGTCAGGGTCTCATGGATGGGGCAGTGAGGGGTTAGTTAAGGACTTAATGGAACTTTCTGGTTTTAATTAGGATTAAGTGGTGTCATTTTACCCTAATCTAGACCACCTATATAAAGACTTTAGACACCCTAAATTAAGTCATTTAAGTCATTCTCTCAATTCACCAAAAAGAAACCCAATTCTCTCCCAAATATTTTCTCTCTAGAAAGAAGAAGAAGAAGAAGAAGAGGGTTCAAGCTAGGTCAAGTCTCCAATCTTCCAAGCTTTGTGAGGGCTTTGTAAGCAAGGTATGATAGCTTATTAATCCATGGACTTCTTCCATTCGTGGAGTTCCCTAGTTTTCTCCAATTTTGAAGATTAAATCCCCAATTCAAGTTAGGGTTCCTTCCAATATTGTGGGTTATGTTTATTATGGATCCAACAGAGTGGATATTAATTGTTTATGATTGAATTAGTAGTGAATCATGTTACTATGATGAAATTACATGTTTTCCATGCCTAACCCTAGTCTAGTTGATGAAATTAAAGTAATGTGGGTTTATGCCTTAAAAAAGGAAATTGAGGATTTAGAGATGATCTTCTAGGGTTGATGATATGTGTAGTAATTGTTTGAGAGTAAAGCATATAGACATGAATTGAATTATATTAAAGTATATATGATGGATCATGATTAGTAATGCTTGATATTGAGCCTTTATAATGATGTATGATTAGAATTACTAAAGAGTGAAACATGTGAGTAGAGTGCCTTGAGACTTAGGCTTATGAGGTGCTTATGAGAGGTATTGCTTGAGAGTAAAGCTTGTAGCTATGAATAATGATTCCTAGGGCCTTGAGAGTAAAGCTAATGTGTTGAATTATGAATGTTAAGGCTTTGAGAGTGAAGCTTGCATAAGAAGGGAAGACTATAGATAGATTTGTTGTGGAAGGACTTTACCCACCTAATCTACTTTATGAATGTTGATTTGTATGAAGTGATAGAATCACTTGAGTTATGATGATATCCATGTCTAATGCTAGAAGTCTAGATGTAATGATTGAAAGAGATATTTGAACCTCAAGGAGGTAAAGTATGAGATTTATGCATGTGTTATGAAATCTAGGTATATGCTTTAAGAACACTTTGAGAGTGAAGTGTCTATGATTATGATGTATGTTTAGCACCGAGTGGATATTGACAATGAGATGGAGGCTCACACGTAGTTGAGTCCGGGCTTCCAAAATGGGAACTCTCACGTAGAAGAGTCCGGGTTTTCTAGTAGCAATCTCCGTATTCCATGAACTAAGACATGCTTGAAGAAGTATCTCGTAGTGTTCAAAGTAATGATGAACTAAGATGTGCTTAAAGAAGTATCTCATAGTGTTCAAAGGCTTTAAACGAGGGACTAGTCCCCAATCAAAGTAGCATGAGTATGATGAAACAAGGATACTTCAAGAAAGTATTGTAAGTATGTTTTTATATGAGATTTGCTTATATGATGTATGCTTAGCTTGGATTATTGCTATAGTTGCCTTCCTTGATATGTTTGACTAAAGGTGAAGGTTCCCTTTTCTATGAGAAATAAGCTAAGGATGAGATCAAAAGATGATAAATATGTATGATGGCCTAAAGTGGTACTTAGTATGGGTGAGATTATGGGATCTTATCCATGCATGCATTGCACAAGTATGCTTTGAGGTTACTTATGAAGTGTTTTTCTTATGTTATGAAGATTTAAGTATTGGCTATGCTTATGAATATGATGTATCTCTTATGTGTATGGATTATGCCTTATGTTGACTAATCTTATATTATGTCTATGTTGGTGATTATGCCTATGACTATACTGTTATGCTCTTATAATGTTATGCTAGCTATCATATTTAATACATTTTGTACTAACACATACTCTTACCTACATTCTTATCAAATGTAGGGACCAGCGATATTGAGTTCCATTCCCGTGGCTAGGATCATAGAAGAGCAAGGATTGAAGCTTTGGTGAGTCCTCATAGTATCCGAGGAGATAGTCACCATGCTCTTATGTCATCTTTCATTTTATCTTTAGAACTATTGTATGGGCTGCGTCCCAAAGACATTTATGGTTTTAGATGGTTTGAGACAAGTGTTATAGACTTCCGTTCATTTTAATAAAAGACTTCGATTGTATGGAAAATGTTTTAAATTTCCGCACCATTTTCTATTACTTTATGCTATGATATGCTAAGTGTCTTGTATTAGGTCCTTCAGGTTCTTGTTCGCCATGTTACGTCTAGGGTATACCCCTGGGTCGTGACAGGCTTGTATAGGGCCTCTCGGGGTCCTATACGTCATGTTACGCCTAGGGGGTACCTTGGGTTGTGACACCCTATTAGATGAGTTTCACTCTAATCCTCTCGGTCTTAGAGTGCTTTGAAGTTTACCCTTGCATGCTTGTTAAGAAGGTTATCTTCTCTCGATCTCCAATCTTCGAAACAAGTTAATGAAGATTGATTCTAGCTTTTTCTAATAATCACTTTTCTCTCAAACAGGTGATAAATACACAAGTTCTAATGTGTGCACTCATTAGAAAGTATTCATTACAAAGGTAGAAACAACATATGCATTTAACAATCAAACGTTACTCGTATTTGAATATGTAGTTATGTTTTAGTGATGGTTCCCACAACCCTAGTTGTGGTGTCAAAAAAACCAACATAAGATATTATTGAAAGCATAATATAAGAGACTTACAATAATAGCAAACCAAAAGATTCTTGGTTATCAACACTAAACCAAGATCACAATGTTTTTTATCCAAAGTAATCGACCAAGCCAAGAGTTCAAAAATGGAAACTATCGTTTCTCCACGCTCAAAATGTCTCAAGGTAAAAAATGATTATCAAAGATAATGTTAAAAGTAAACCCTAAGTAATTAAAATATTCTTTAAAACAAGTCCTACTCGAAGTAGGACTGCACTGTCGCAAAACTTCAAGAGTAGAGTGACGACTCGTCTAAGGGTAGACGACTCTTCAAGCCCTCCGTGATCCCTCACTTAGACTGTGTGGGTCTTCCTTCATTGGTAGTCTTCACTAGAAACTAGATGGATGATCTTAAGTACCACGTCCCGTCTAGTGCTCCATGGAGTTGCGCCTTCACTTGGGTGGCTACTGATTTCACTGCCTCTTTTCCACGAGTAGTTGAACGGCTCGTCACCTCAACCATGGCCCGTCTGGGGCTCCGTGGTCTTCAGGCTAAACTTAGGCATCCAAAACATTCACTGCCTTTCTTCCACGAGCCATCATATGGCTCATTAACTAGACCCTGGCCCATCTGGGGCTTCATGGTGTTGACTTCAACTCTACTTTTCTTCCCTTTTCTTATCTTTTGCATCCAAGTGTTTCACTTGTTCAATCATCAAAGAAACCACCATATCCACGTAAACAAGCTCAATTTCTCGCACTTATCCTTAGTTTTGAGTGTCAAATGTGCTATGAGTTCACATTACATCAACACCCTCAACTTAGAACCATTGCTTGTCCTCAAGCGATGAAAAAGAACAACACCTGATGCACAAATACAAAGGAACACATCTAAAATATGCATTAGCTATCTCCACAAAAATTTCATCCAAAACCATCTATCTAACATGCAAGGATCAATGGACGACATCCCATTACACATTGTTGATCATGCTTATATTAGTACCAACTATTAGCTAACATAGCAACTATCAAATGCAGACATAGTGCGCTCAAAACAAAGAAGTCCCTCACACAAGATATTTGGGACTAACGGGTGTTCTCACTCTCCAAAAGAACTTCTAACATTGCTAGTATACAGACCATAGGCTTGCCCTTGTTTTCTACTCTTCAACTATTAAACAATCGGAATCGGATCACTATAGGACTTTTATTGTCTTATAGCGTTGGCTTGGGCTGGGTAGTGAAACATCTGGTCTATGAGTGACTAGATTACCTTGCTTCTCCAAAGTTCTTATTAGCACACAACTCTTATTCTATTGGTTCCAGCTTCTTTTTTGTTTAGCACATCCCGGCACCCACATCATTTCTTTTCTTCTTTTTCTCCTTTTTTGTAACTACCATTTACTTGAACAATTCAAACTAAACCCATTCAAACATGCATTGTGGTTTCGTGCCTTTGTAATAACAAAGGATACGATACTGCTAAGCCATTTCTTTTTATTTAGGTTATGACCACCCTCAACTTAGGCTTTTGGCCTGAGTTGTGGCATCGTGCCTTCGGAGAACCAAGGATGTGATATCAACATGGTGACAACAAAATTAGCTTCAAGGCTAAAATAGGGTTCAAGGGTTCATGATTTAATTTGGTAGTTGCTTTTGGTTAAAGTGGAATTAATATAACAATTGCCTATGATCCTTTCCTATCAAGTTATTCAACGATTTTAGCAAGACTACTTGGGCAAGTTCTAGCTTCTACCTACAACATTAGAATTCATACAAACCTCACACTCACATGGAACATGCATACACCTTCAGTATTCATTCAACCAATTTATGTCCTAGTTAGAAATGATCAACACGCAAGTATATGAGATGTCGACCAAAGAGCCTAACAATCAATTTTTAGATTAAAGATGTATTTCTTATCATTTAACACAAAACTCAACTACTGCTATTAATTCACACACACAAAATGCCAAATTATCCACACAACAAATCAACAAACCAACACAAGAGCCAACCTCCATGCACTAACGACTAATGGCAAGTTGTTCAACCACCCCCTCCCCAACAAAATAGAATTTTCCCTCAAAGTACAAAATACAAGGGCTGTGAGGAGGGGTCATACCTGCTATGCTCTAGGCGTCGGTAGTTGAAGGGATGCTAGCACCCTCATCAACGGGTGCTCTTTCTGCTGTAGGGACTGTGTCGGGGCATCTACTATCCATAGGAGCTGGAGGTCTACTAGATGAGGCTCCAGACCTCATTGAATCATGCTGCTGATTCTCCAAAGCTTCCTTCTCTTTAGCAGCTCTCCGGGATTATCTCCTAGCTTTCTTCAGCATCCTTCTCTCTTCATTAGAAGGTTCTTCATGGTGCTCTGATTCACGGTCTATATATTTCCCCTTGCCTATTCCTATCTCAGGACTTGCCAAGTCACCCCAAATATCTCCAACTGGCTGGGGGACCGGAGGCATGCTAAACAGATTCATCAATGAATCTGGTAGAGGTGGTGGAGGAAAAGTGACTGGCTTGTCAACCAGTTTTATAATCTCAGCTTTCATCGGAGTCATCTGTGCATGCAAAGAGGCACCATCTACAGGACCTAAAGCATTTAGCCGGCTATTGACATGAAACTCTAATTTATCCATCTGGTTCCTCAGCATAGACACTTCTTGTTGGAGTTCATGTTGTAGCTGCTGCTCCGCACTCTGAACCTGACTCTAAACTATCAAACGTGATCTAGTATGGACTGAGTCTGCCTCTGCTCCGCTACTAGTCTCTCAACGAATATGGTGGGCAAAGAAACAAAAGTACATGTAGCTGCTGAAGGTGATGTTGGTAGAGGCTGCACTTTTGAAGCTGCCTGGGGATTCCCCTTTTGCTTGTTCACTGCCTCCCTCAGCTCGAAAAGGCTCAACTGGAACATGTGGCAACATCACCAAATGTGTTGCAGGTCCTGCTCTCGAACCATATAACAAGTTCGCCACATCTTTTATCTTAGACATCCCGGTGACCTTCTTCACCTCAACATATTTGTCCACCAATTTGTTAGGTGATATGTTGGCATGCACACACACTACTTATCAGTCAAGGAAATGACAGTGGAGCTCTTTCAATCAGGGCACGATCTCTCATCTCAGTAGCAATAATCCACCCAACACTCAATGCATTATTGGCGATGATGTAATCTACTAGGGAAGCTTATGAAGGCGATAGTGTGTTGTCATTCATCGTTGGCTGCAAATATGCCCGGACCACTGCCCACCAGACTTTTTTTTGAAAATGTCAAGGATGCCTTGGCGATGTGGACATGTGGGTTGGCTACCCATGTTGCTTCCTCGGCGTTAGTTGCAATCAGCCCCGCAATCCACTTCATGATAGTCTCCCAAGAAACTTCATCCTTCATCTCAGTTTCATTGGTCACCAAATGGTGGCAACCCTCATATAGACCTAAAACAGTAGGTGTAGTGTAATCCAGACCATGTAGAAACCTATTTATTGTGGTCTCCGAAATGCCAACCTTCTCACCCCGAACAACCACCTTTGTTGGTCCTACCTTTGTTGTTGCTGCTTTCTTTCCTTTGTTGGTGGATTTTGTTGTTTCCAAATTCATTAGTAAGGCAGCATATGAGGAGGAGAATTCTTTGGTCAAGTTTCAGGAAAACTCTCCTGGCTTTTTAGTCATCCAGCCAAACTGATGTTGCTGGAATAGGGAGTAAATATCTGGTAAAACATGCAGGTCAGCCTCCACAACTCTTCTTTCTGAAACGACAGATTTCCTGCCAGTGCCACTGGACTTGAACACTATTCCGTTATCAAAAATCTCTCGTGAGTCGGGAATATCCCACATCCTCCGAAAGACATCAATGAGATGTTGATGCGTTACTGGGTCAGCGATCCTCTTTCAAACAAACTGCACTACCGAGTCATCGGTGTCACTAGCGTCACTATCCTCCTGACTGTCTCTCTGTTCTTCTGCAACTTCAACTGACGGTGGGTCATTAAGAGACACCCGAGAATCATCAACAGACCCTGCTCGCTCTCAGAATCACCTTCTTCCTTTTCTGACTGGGAAGGGGTGTTATAATGACTTACCCTGGATGTCTGAGATCTAGTGCACGAGGAGAATGTGGCTCAATCTCAGTGTTGACCTAGACCCAGGGCTATTAGGTGCGTCCTCACTTGAACTATGTTCTGGAGAAGCAGGGGTGAGATGTGCAGTTGTGCCTTCTAGCGCCTTGGTTTTGCCTATATACTTGAGAGACGACAAGTTAGAATCGACGTATACCAAATGACAACACTAATGGGTACTCAGACTTCCCCTGTGTATTTATACAAAGTGACACCTTGCCTTAAGAATGTCGTCACTCAATATATCATTGGGAAGGGCCACACATTGAACAAAGGATGAAATGAGAATAGAAAATTGTTTTGGTATTTTTCATTTTTTAAATTTTTTTATACAGGGCTCTATACGGTCTCTGGTAAGTACCACGACCCATCTAGGATCTCGTGAGGTTTCCCAATGAACATCAACCTCCTAAGTGTGGTTCACAAAGGGTTTCACGGCCCGTGCACCCTTACACGGTCCATGAAACTTGTCGTGTACTTACACTTAGGCATAGTTTTAGTCGGAATCTCTAACAACTCACATTGTTCAACTTAATCAATCAAAAACACTAAAAATGACCCTATTAGCTTTCCTAAGACATGAATTTATCTAAGTTCAACACACCCATCACAATTTACCCATAGAATCACCATCCAACAGACAATCTACTACTTTCACATGATTCCTTCTCCATACAAACTCACAAAATTAATATAATTAAAGAATATCATGAGAGGATCAATAAATAGTAGTTCCTATACTTGATTTCAACCAGATCAAACTTATATCAAGTTAAAAGTGGGAACTTACATCAAATTGAATCCTAATTTCACACAAAGAGGAGGGGAGAATGATTGACTTTAGAATTTTCTTGCAATATTGAATTAGGGCTTGAACTTATCTTTGATTCCTTGATATAGATGTTATAAAACTCTTCATTTGCCAAAAATACGTTATGAATTTGAGTATACGGGGAAACAACCAGTCTTTTGGCGCTTGGAAGCTTTTAATAAAAGCAAAAGGTTTTGGATCGAGTTGGGTCAGGTCAGATACGTCACTGCCGGCATAACTCTTACGGGCCGTGAAGTGGCTCGTGAAGAGCACCGCGACCCATACAGGTGCTCGTGATCATGACTTGGACAAGAAAACTTACTTGTATGTTCACGAGAGGCTAAACGGTCCGTCTAGGATCAGACGGGCCGTAAACCCTTCCATGAATCATTCTTGCCCTTTACCAATGAGCTCAACTTCAGTTGGCTCACTTCTTCATGGGTTGTATAGTATGAAACGGAATGTTCAAAGGCTCGTGAAGAACACTTCATGCCTCAACTTTCCTTCACACTTTTATATATATATATATATATATATAAATTCAGAAATTAAACTACTTAATACATCTACATCTTGGGTTGCCTCCCAAGTAGCGCTTAATTTAACATCACGGCACGACGCAGGTTACTTGATTACTCAAACTTCATCAAGTTTTCATTCCTCAACTATCTTTACTTCTTCTGGGATCCCCATATATGCCTTGACTCGCTGCCATTTGTTTTGAACCTCTCACCTTTTTTCGTTTTCAAGTTCAATTGCTCCCGATTGAAACACTCTGGTAACTTTGAATGGTTCAGACCATTTGGACCTCAGCTTTCCTGGAAATAGGCGTATTATTGAGTTAAACAATAACACCAAGTATCCAGGACTAAAAGTCCTCTTCTCAATATGTTTGTCATAATACAACTTCATTTTTTCCTTGTACAATACAGATCTCTCATAAGATCTCGGTCGAAACTCTTCCATTTCATTTATCTGCTCAAGTCACATATTTGTTGCCTCGCTCCACCTCAAATTAAGCTTTTTTAGTGCCCATAGTGCTTTATGCTCTAACTCCACGGGAAATGACATGTCTTTCCAAAAACTAACTGATATGGTGACATACTAATGGGTGTTTTGAAAGATGTCCGATATGCCCGTAAAGCATCATCTAACTTCCATGCTCAGTCAGTTCTGTTGGCATACATTGTCTTTGCAAATATGGACTTTATCTCCCTATTTGAGACTTCCACTTGGACACTTGTTTGCGGATGATAAGGCGTCGCCACTTTGTGTTGTTTCACCCCATATTTAGCCAAAAGAATGCTAAACACTTTATTGCAGAAGTGTGAGCCTCCATCACTAATAATTTCCCTAGGTGTGCCAAACCTCGAGAAAATATTATTCTTTAGAAATCCTGTAACACTCTTGCCATCATTCTCTGCCAAGGCCACAGCCTCAACTAACTTGGAAACATAATCAACTGCCGCCAATATATATTTCTGCCCGAAAGAATTCACAAATGGTCCCTTCAAGACAATCCCCCAGACATCAAATAATTCGACCTCCAAGAAGGGGGTCATAGGTAGCTCATGACGACGAGAAATAGCCCTTTGCCTTTGACACATATCACAGCCTTAAACCAGGTCGAATGCATCTTGATGAATTGTAGGCCAATAGTATCTGCTTTGGAACACTTTGTGGGTAAAGCGAGCACCCTCATTGTGTCCACCAACTGGAGATGAATGACAGGCTTCCAAAATACTCACCATTTCAGCCTCAGGCACACATCGCCTGATTATGTTATCCGCACAAACCCTGTACAAGTAAGGTTCATCCCAAAAGTACTTACCCACATCATGCAAGAACTTTTTCCTTTGTTGAAAAGTCAATCCCTCAGGCATCAAGTCACTGACAAGATAATTGGAAAAGTCAGCAAACCAAGGAATGAGATCAAGAGTAGCGGCTAATACATGCTCATCCAGAAATGAATTATCAATGTCTAACTCCACTTCCTCTTTCTTCTCTGCCTCCAGTCTGGATAAGTGATCTTCCACTTGAATTTCACAACCTCTTTTTTCTTTGACTTTGAAGAAAAATTCTTGTAACAACAACACCCATCTTATAGATCTTGGCTTAACATCTTTCTTTGCTATCAGGTACCGCAATGTTGCTTGATCAGTGTGAACTACCATTTTAGTTCCCAGCTGGTATGCTCTAAATTTCTCAAAGTCATACACTACTGCAAGCAATTCTTGCTTAGTGACAATGTAGTTCTTTTGAGCTCCATTCTATGCCTTGCTTGGATATTATATAGGGTGAAAGATCTTATTGCGCTTCTGCCCTAGCACAACCCCTAATGTAACACCGCTTGCATCGCACATCACCTCAAATGGTTCCGACCAATATAGGCCAATGATTACTGTGGCTTAAATTAATTTAGCCTTCAAACACTCGAAGGCTTTGGTGCATGCTTCATCAAAAATGAATTTCATCTCATTTTCTAAAAACTTACACAAAGGGTGTGCAATTTTAGAAAAGTCTTTGATGAAACGCCAATAGAAACCTGCATGACCCAAGAAACTACGAATCCCTTTCACAGAGATAGGTGGAGGTAACTTTTCAATCTTCGCTCTATCCACCTCCAAACCTTTCTCGGACACCGTGTGGCCTAGAAATATGCCTTCCTTGACCATGAAGTGGCATTTTTCCAAGTTTAGCACTAGGTTTGCCTCTTCACACCTATGTAGTGCCCTTCTAAGATTCAACAAGCAATCGTCAAAAGTGTCACCTACCACAAAGAAGTCATCCATGAATACCTCCAAAGTGTCCTCAACCATGTCCAAAAAGATAGACATCATACACCACCAAAACGTAGCTAGTGCATTACATAATCCAAATGGCATGCGCTTGAACGCAAAAGTGTCATAAGGACATCTAAAAGTGGTTTTCTCCTGCCCTTCTGGTGCATTTGAGATGAGTACCTATCCAAGAAGCAATAACATCATTTTCCTGCCAACCTATCTAACATCTAGTCCATGAAAGGCATAGGGAAATGGTCTTTCAAGGTCCATTTTTTAACTTTATGTAGTCCATGCACACTCGCCAACCTATAACTGGCTATTGCAGAATCAACTCATTCTTCGCATTCACCACTACTGTTATTCCACCCTTCTTGGGCACACACTGCACCGGGCTCACCCAATGACTAGCAGAAATGGGGTACACCACCCCTACATTTAGACACTTAATAATTTCCTTCTTTACCACCTCTTGCATTGGTGGATTAATATCCTCTGGTGCTCTATACTCGGGATGCAATCTTTCTCAATTTGAATTTTCTAAGTGCAAATACCTGGAGGTATCCTGATTATGTCAGCAATTGTCCAACCAAGTGCATTCTTGAACCTCTTCAACACCTCCACCAGTGTTGTCACATGATCAATATTAAGATCTGCAGCTACAATAATTGGCATAGTGTTATTTTCACCTAGAAATACATACCTTAGATGGCCAGGCAACTACTTCAATTCAAGCACATGTGGTTCTTCAGTAGATGGTTTCGCTAGAGGGTTTGGCCTGTTCTTCAAATCTAAGTCAAACCATTTGGGAGAATATGAATGTGAACCCATGCCTTGCAATGCATTTAGATTCTCCACATAATCAACTCGAAAGACTTCATCAAAGTTCATTATTACTGCAGCCAATGTCTCTACACTAAATCTCTTTTTTATGGAAGCTTCAGTATCTCCCTCTTCAATAATATCAATTGCAGACACAACACTCATATCATGTGATTGCTTTATCGACTAGCACACTTTGAATTTGACCTCTTCATTATTATGCCAAAATTTTAGCACCCCACTTTCTACATTAACTAAAGCTCTACCAGTTGCAAAAAATAGCCTTCCCAAAATTATGGGAACCTCAAAATCCACTTCGCAGTCCAGCATCACAAAATTAGCTGGGAAGATGAAACTTTCCACCTTAACCAGCACATCGCACAAAATGCCCACAGGCCTTTTCACTGATCTATCTGTCATCATTAACCTCATTGCAGAGGGCTTTGGAGCCCCCAACCCCAGCTATTCGTATATGGCCAACGTCATGAGATTGATACTTGCTCTTAGATCACATAGAGCTTTCACATACTCAAACACCAATAGTGCATGGTATAGTGAACGCACCTGGATCTTCTTTCTTCTGCACCAAATACCTTGTAGCAATAGCACTAAATGGTGAATTATCTATTGGTTCAAAACTCGCATCCCTCTTCTTCGTTACTAAGTCCTTCATGAACTTAGCATTAATTAACATCTGTTCCAGAGCTTCTACTAGCAGAATATTTACTGATATTTGCCGAAGCATGTAGATAAACTTCAAGAATTTTCAATCTGTAGCTTTCTTTTTGAGCCTTTGAGGAAATGGAGGAGGAGTTCTGGGTTTTTTCCATAAAGGTAAGGTTACCTCTACTGTAGATTATTTCGCTCTTGATGACTTCTCTACCCTTCTAGATACCTCTGAGTCATCCACAACTTCTGTATCTACCTATGTTTCCTCATCTCTTTCTATGCTCTCTTCCTGCTTAATACTTGCAGATTTAGGTTCTGGAAGTGATTTACCACTTCTTGTACTGATGCACTCCAATGCCCATCTTTCTTTGGATTTTGAATAGTATCACTAGGTAGTGTTCCATTCTTTCTCTGGTTTAATGAGGCTGAAAATTGCCTCATCTGCTGCTCCAACTTCTTGATAGATGTCGAATGTGAGTCAATAAGCTGACTCATACTGGAGAAATCATTTCTCAGCTCTTTGACCCCTACATCTGTAGATTCAACTTTATGGAGGACCTTTGCTAACATATCTTCCATCCTGGAACCGCTAGAACCACTACATGCACAATTTGTATTATCTGGTGGTACTAACACACCAATGCGCTCATTTTTGTACCATTTCTTACTTTGCCAGTTTTCTTTCTCTCGGTTCCCTGTTCTGTCATAATGACCATCTCTCTGATAGTTTCTACCTTAATTGTAACACCCTGGAAATTAATAGGCTAAACTAAAGCTAAACATGAGGGTTAACGTCAAGGGAAAAAGGGTAAGGGCCAAGGCTGCCCAAGCATGCCAGGGCACTTCCCACACTGCCACGAGGGTCTTCACGACCCGTGGTGGTGAGGCAGTAAGGCCCCCAAGGCTGCCCAAGTTAGCCTCCTCCACACGAGCCACTTCACTACTCGTGAAGTCCTAGACGGCTCGTGGGAGTGGTTGTGGTCTTGCCTTCACCTTGTGGGGGTTTTGTTAGTATGGCCTAGCTACTGGTCAAGGGACCACGGACACCTTCAAGGGCCGTGGTGCCCTTGACGGCTCGTGAAGAGGGGCGTGGAGCCAGGCACTAGGCTGCCCAATTAAGGGCATTTTGGATAATTCCTTTTTAAGTGGGTATTAAGTGAGGTCGTTTTCCCTAAGTCTTGTACAACTATATAAGTCATTTTAACTCAGAATACACCCATTCACCTCATTATTTCCCAAAATCCAAATCAATTCCCAAAACTTCATCCTCTCCAAATATTCTCTCTCTAGAACTTGAAGAAGAAGAAGAAGAAGAAGAAGAAAAAGGAAGTTGGATCTAGGGTTCAAGAATCTAGGTTTTTCACACCAAATTCATTGGGCTTCAATGATAAGGTAAGGTAGTCGTTATCCATGGATAGAATTCATCCATGGAGTCCTTTCAAAATTCCAATTTCAAAGATAGAAATCCCCAAATGTTAGGGTTTGATTCCAAAGTCATGGGTTCCTTTCAAAATCGATTCTAATAATTGAATTATGTCATATTATGCATGAATTGATGATTTCCTATGGTTTTTTTGTTGTATACCCAAGAACCCATGAAATCCCCATATTTTTCAATTATGATCTTGTGATGTGGGTTTGTTGGTGAAAGAAGAATTTTATGAAATTATGCATGTAGTGACTGAGTTACTTGAATTGTGATGATATCCATATCTAATGTAGTGAATTCTACATGTGTTGATTTGATATGAGCTTTGACCCTTGAAAGGGCAAAATATGATATTAAGTATGTTTTATGAAGTTTATGTATATGCTTTAAGAACACTTTGAGAGTGAAGTGTTTATGATTATGATTTAGTTGTTGTGTTGTTGAAAGGATATTCTCATATACACACTTATGTATGAATATGGTATGATGTGAAAGGTTTTCTCACAATATGAAGATTCTAAGCTTGAAAGGCTTTCTCACCTATTAAATCTATATGTAGACCTGGACGGTGAAAGGCTATTCTCACGCGTGATCTAAGAGCTATCCTATGAATTATGTTGGATTGAGTGTCAAGATATTCTTTCATAAATATGAATTAAGTCAATACTTAATATGTACTCCGTGGGAATAAAAGCTTAGCACCGAGTGGATATTGATATGAGATAGGAGCCCTTAAGTTAGTTGAGCCCGGGTTTCTAGAAGCAATCTCTGGGGATGGAAGCCCTCACGTCAGTAGATACCAGGTTTCTAGTAGCAATCCCCTTATCCCATAAACTATGTGCCCCCATAGGTTATTTAGCTAATGGATCCACTTAAGCTAAAAGTATGGTTTTACCTTAGGCAAGTATAACACACCTTTTCGGTGTGGGTAACACCGGGGGATCATGTATAGTTCACATGGTCTCATGACGGTTAAGGCTTATTCCCACAATAAGAACAAGAATATGAATTATCAATTATGGTTACTCAATAAGCTTTGTATATGAGTTTTCAAAGGCTTTTATGATGATAATGATTATGTTGACTATGTTTATGACTTACGCTTTTCCATTATCTCTATGATGATGTTTAACCTTGGTAAATTGCATACTTTCAAATGAAATGTCCCTTTTAGCATGTTTTCAATGTTTTTATACATGGCTATCATACTTAGTGTATTTTTGTACCAACGCCTACTTTTTCTACTTTTTCTACATTTTCTCCAAGTGTAGGGTCCGGTTCTCGAGGTGATCATTCTAGTGGCTAGTGCTTGGACTTGACTATCTTCCGAGCTTGTTGGTGAGTCCTCATGGTTAGAGGATGGCTATTTCTCATGTTGTAGTTTCGTTTCAGGTATTTCTTTTTTTGGACATGTTGTATGGGCTGGGCCCTATTTCATTCTAACATTGTAATAGATGGCTATGTTGAGACTTAGTGTCTAGACTTCTGCTTTTGTTTTATGAAAATTTTAGACTTGAAATGCGTTTTACTATTATTTTTCTATTGCTTATGTTATGATATGCTAAGTGGCTTGTATGGATTCCTTCAGGGTTTTATACGCCATGTTACATCTAGGGGGTACCCCTGGGTTGTGACAAACTTGGTAATTAGAGCACAAGGTTTAGAATGATTCTAGGATTATGTCTCATAAGCCACATCTAGTAGAGTCTTGTTCATGAGTGTGAAGCACGCCACATTTATGAATGAGAAGCTACATAGTGCTTTGGAAATTCCACTTCTTTCATTACTCTTAAGTCGTGTGATAGATATAACTCTATAAGGTCTTTCTTCTAATCCCTACTCGATGGTCAAAAGGATATGACTACTCGAAGGGCTTTCACTAGAAGGAATGAAGAAGTCAATGTGACTCAAGGAACTCCTCCTCAAGCTCCTCAAGCTCCGGTTGATCCTCTAGCCGAGAATACCAAGAGAGGATGTCTAACCCTAAACCTCAAGGAAAGAATGGTGGTGGGTCTTCATTAACTAAGTCTAATTGCACCAAGTGTGGAAGGAAACACGATGTTAAGTGCCTAGCCGGCACGGATGGTTGCTTTGTTTGTGGAAAGAGTGGGCACAAAATGAGGGATTGCCCGGTGCTTATGGCTAGGGGAAGAGAGGGCAAGCAAGCTCCTCCTAGTGGTTCAAACTCCAATGCTCCCAAGTAAAACCGCTTCTATGCTCTCCAAAACCGAGGTGAACAAGAGAATTCTCCGGACGTGGTCACTGGTATGTTAAAAGTTTTCCATATATATTTGTATGCCTTGTTAGATCCCGGTGCTACTTTATCTTTTGTGACACCATATGTGGCAATGAGATTCGATGTGCTCCCTGATGTGTTGTTAGAACCTTTTTCTGTCTCTAGTCCTGTTAGTGATTATGTGGTGGCTAAGAGGGTGTATAGAAGATGCCCCGTTTCCCTATCCCATAAAGTTACTCTTGTTGATTTGGTAGAGCTTGACATGCTAAATTTTGATGTTATACTTGGTATGGATTGGCTGCACTCTTGTTATGCGTCGATTGATTGTAGAACTCGGGTAGTCAAGTTTCAATTCCCAAATGAGCCTGTCCTTGAGTGGAAGGGGGGAAATTCTATGCCTAAGGGTCAGTTTGTCTCATGTTTGAAGGCTAGAAGATGATCTCCAAGGGTTGTATTTACCATCTTGTTAGGGTGAAGGATTTAGATTTCGAGACCCCTACTCTTGAGTCGGTTCCCGTTGTAAATGAGTTTCCAGAAGTATTCCCAGATGATCTACCCGGTATTCCTCCTGAGCAGGAAATAGACTTCGGTATTGACCTTCTCCCAGATATGCAACCTATCTCAATTCCTCCTTATAGAATGGCCCCGGCTAAGTTAAAAGAGTTGAAAGAACATTTAAAGGACTTGTTATATAAAGGCTTCATCCGACCAAGTATCTCTCCATGGGGTGCTCCTGTGTTATTTTTTAGAAATAAAGATGGGTCTCTTCGTATGTGCATTGATTATCGTCAATTGAACAAAGTGACTATTAAGAACAAGTATCCTCTTCCAAGAATTTATAACTTGTTTGACCAACTTCAAGGGGCTAGTTATTTCTCTAATATTGATCTTTGTTCGGGTTATCACCAATTGAGGGTGAGGGGGGTTGAAATTCCAAAGACGGCTTTCCGGACTCGGTATGGCCATTATGAATTTCTAGTGATGTCGTTTGGTTTAACTAATGTCTCAGCGGCGTTTATGGACTTGATGAATAGAGTGTTTAGGCAATACCTAGACATGTTTGTGATTGTGTTTATCGATGATATTTTGATCTATTCAAGGAGTGAAAATGAGCATGTGGACCATTTAAGAATTGTATTGCAAGTTCTTAAGGACCATCAACTTTTCGCGATGTTTAGTAAGTGTGAATTTTGGTTATGGTCCGTAGCATTCCTTGGGCATATTGTGTCAAGTAGGGGTATTGAGGTGGATCATTAGAAGACAGATGCGGTCAAGAGTTGGCCTAGACCTCTAACTCCTTCAGACATTAGAAGCTTTTTGGGTTTAGCCGGTTATTATAGAAGGTTTGTGGAGGGGTTTTCTTCAATTGCTTCTCCTTTGACGGCTTTGACTCAAAAGAAGGCTAAGTTTTTTTGGTCGGAAGCTTGTGAGAAAAGTTTTCAAGAGTTGAAAGATAGACTTACTTACGCCCCGGTGTTGACTTTACCGGAAGGTACGGATGGCTTTGTGGTGTATTGTGATCCCTCTAGAGTTGGGTTGGGATGTGTGCTTATGCAAAATGGTAAGGTGATTGCCTATGCTTCAAGGCAACTTAAAGTCCATGAGAAGAATTATCCTACACATGACCTCGAGTTAGCGGCGGTTGTTTTTGCCTTAAAGATATGGAGGCATTACCTATATGGGGTTCATGTTGATGTGTTCACTGATCATAAGAGTTTGCAATATGTGTTTAGTCAAAAGGACTTGAATCTTCGCCAAAGAAGGTGGCTAGAATTATTGAAGGACTATGACATGAGTGTTCTTTATCACCCCAGCAAGGCCAATGTGGTAGCGGATGCTCTCAGTAGGTTGTCTATGGGAAGTGTTTCTCATGTGGAAGATGGTAAAAAAGAATTGGTTCAGGATGTTCATAGGTTGGCCCAGTTAGGTGTTCAATTAGTGGACTCCACCAAGGGTGGTGTTATGGTTCACAATGGGTCCAAATCGTCTTTCCTAGCGGATGTGAAATCTAAACAAGACCTTGATCCAATTTTAGTTGACTTGAAAAGAAGCGATGCTTAAGGAATTAGTAGAGGCTTCCTCTCAAGGGGGAGATGGTATGCTTGGATAAGAAAAGTTGTTGAGTGTCCCTAATGTTCATGATTTGATCCACTTAGAAATTTCGCCTATGAAAGGTGTTATGAGATTGGGAAGAAAGGGAAGCTTAATCCCCGGTATGTAAGCCCATAACCAAATTTTGAGGCATATTGATAAAGTTGCCTATGAGTTAGGTTTGCTAACTGAGTTAGGTTTGCTAACTGAGTTAGCTTCGGTGCATCCGGTGTTTCATGTTTCTATGCTCAAGAAGTGTATTTTGGAGATCCGGCATCCATAATTCCCTTAGAAGGGTTGGGGGTTGATGAAAGTCGTTCATATGAGGAAGTCCCGATAGAGATTCTAGACCGGCAAGTCAAGAAATTAAGAAAACAAGGAAATAGCTTTCGTGAAAGTTTTATGGAGGAATCAACTAGTTGAGGGTGCTACTTGGGAGGCCGAGGCCGTTATGAAAACCCGCTATCCTCATCTTTTTCCTTCTACTCCTATTCTAGATTGAGATGATGAGTTCCTCTTGAGTCTTTCCTTGTTTTGGGAGTCATGTGTGTTATTTGAGTTTTCCATGATTTCCCTATGTTATGCATGTTCTTGAGAAATTCATGTTTAGCAAGAAAGTGAGGTTTCATGATTGATTTTCCTCATGTTGTTGTTGTTGTGCATTGAGTAAGAGTTGCTTATATTCTTCATGATATGAATTGTTAGACATGCTTTAGTTGTGCTTTTTGAAAGTATATTGCATAAGGGCTTCATGAGATTGTGTTGAGAATGCTTTTAGTTTGGAGAAGGTAGTTCCTCCTATGAATATGAGATATGTTGAGTTTTCATGCATAATGGGTTGTTAGATGTAGTTCCTACTTCCTTGTGATGCATTGAGTCTGTTTGAGATGGAGTTGAAGTTTCCTCCTTTGAATTGTGCATTATTTTGATGTTGCATGCATGATGGGCTGCTAGTCTTGAGTCTTTACTTTCGTAAGGTGTCTAGATCGTCATTCGAGGAAGAATGTTCCCAAGGGGGAGATATTGTAGCACCCCAAAAATTAGTAGGCTAAACTAGAGCTAAACGTGAGGGTTAACGTCAAGGGAAAAAGGGCAAGGGCCAAGGAGAATGGGTAAGGGCCAAAGCAAGGGGCCAAGGCTGCCCAAGCTTGCCAGGGCACTGCCCACACTACCACGAGGGTCTTCACGACCCGTGGTGGCCACCACTCCCCGTGGTGCGACCCGTGGTGGTAAGGCAGTAAGTTCCCCAAGGCTGCCCAAGTTGGCCTCCTCCACACGAGCCACTTCACGGCTCGTGAAGGCCTAGACGGCTCGGGGGAGTGGCCGTGGTCTTGCCTTCACCTTGTGGGTTTTTTTTTTAGGATGGCCTAGCTACTGGCCAAGGGACCACGGGCACCTTCAAGGGCCGAGGTGCCCTTGACGGCTCGTGAAGAGGGGCGTGGAGCCTGGCACTAGGCTGCCCAATTAAGGGCATTTTGGGTAATTCCTTTTTAAATGGGTATTAAGTGAGGTCGTTTTGCCTAAGTATTGTACACCTATATAGGTCATTTTAACTCAAAATACACCCATTCACCTCATTATTTCCCAAAACCCAGATCAATTCCCAAAACTTCATCCTCTCAAAATATTCTCTCTCTAGAACATGAAGAAGAAGAAGAAGAAGGAAGTTGGAGCTAGGGTTCAAGAAGTTAGGTTTTTCACAGCAAATTCATTGGGCTTCATTGATAAGGTATGGTAGTCTTCATCCATGGATAGAATTCATTCATGGAGTCCCTTCAAAATCCCAATTTCAAAGATAGAAATCCCCAAATGTTAGGGTTTGATTCCGAAGTCATGGGTTCCTTTCAAAATCGATTGTAATAATTGAATTATGTCATATTATGCATGAATTGATGATTTCCTATGGTTTTTATGTTGTATCCCAAAGAACCCATGAAATCCCCATATTTCCCAATTATGA
Source organism: Solanum etuberosum (assembly GCA_029582245.1). Classification (NCBI taxonomy): domain Eukaryota; kingdom Viridiplantae; phylum Streptophyta; class Magnoliopsida; order Solanales; family Solanaceae; genus Solanum; species Solanum etuberosum. The sequence goes on along the minus strand of JAJONR010001079.1, from coordinate 13,123 downwards.
TCTTGTGATGTGGGTTTGTTGGTGAAAGAAGAATGTTATGAAATTATGCATGTAGTGATTGGGTTACTTGAATTATGATGATATCCATGTCTAATGTAGTGAATTCTACATGTGTTGATTTGATATGAGCTTTGACCCTTGAAAGGGCAAAATATGATATTAAGTATGTTTTATGAAGTTTATGTATATGCTTTAAGAACACTTTGAGAGTGAAGTGTTTATGATTATGATATAGTTGCTGTGTTGTTGAAATGATATTCTCATATACACACCTATGCATGAATATGGTATGATGTGAAAGGTTTTCTCACAATATGAAGATTCTAAGGTTGAAAGGCTTTCTCACCTATTGAATTTATATGTAGACATGGACGGTGAAAGGCTATTTTCATGCATTATCTAAGAGTTATCCTATGAGTTATGTTTGATTGAGTGTCATGACATTCTTCCATAAATATGAATTAAGTCAAGACTTAATATGTACTCCGTGGGAATAAATTCTTAGCACCGAGTGGATATTGATATGAGATGGGAGCCCTCACGTTAGTTGAGCTCGGGTTTCTAGAAGCAATTTCTTGGGATGGAAGCTCTCACGTGAGTAGAGGCCGGGTTTCTAGTAGAAATCCCCTTATCCCATAAACTATGTGCCCCCATAGGTTATTTAGCTAATGGATCCACCTAAGCTAAAAGTATGGTTCTACATTAGGCAAGTACAACACCCCTTTTTTGGTGTGGGTAACACCGGGGGATCATGTATAGCTCACATGGTCTCATGTCGGTTAAGTCTTATTCCCACAATAAGAACAAGAATATGAATTATGAACTATGGTTACTCAATAAGATTTGTATATGAGTTTTCAAAGGCTTTTATGATGATGATGACTATGTTAACTATGTTTATTACTTATGCTTTTTTACTATCTCTATAATGATGTTTAAACTTGGTAAATTGCATACTTTCAAATGAAATGTCCCTTTTAGCATGTTTTCAATGTTTTTATGCATGGCTATCATACTTAGTGCATTTTTGTACTACCGCCTGCTTTTTCTATATTTTCCCCAAGTGTAAGGTCCGGTTCTCGAGGTGATCATTCTAGTGGCTAGTGCTTGGACTTGACTATCTTCCGAGCTTGTTGGTGAGTCCTCATGGTTTGAGGATGGCTATTTCACATGTTGTAGTTTTGTTTCATGTATTTCCTTTTTTAGACATGTTGTATGTGCTAGGCCCTATTTCATTCTAACATTGTAATAGATGGCTATGTTGAGACTTAGTGTCTAGACTTCCGCTTTTCCTTTATGAAAATTTTAGGCTTGACCATTCCTTATGGTTTTACTTAGCTCAGGTTCGTAAGGAATCAAAGGTGCTCCCTTACTTCTAGTGTTTGGCATGCACTAGTGAACTCACCTGTAGAAGACACAAACAAAAAAACAAAAAGTAAAATTAGGAAATACAACTACAATTGAAGTAATAGCTAGTAGAGTATTTCTGAACCGATATTCTGCGGCAGCGACTCCAAAACATGATACGTCAAAACTTACACTTCAATTAAGAAGTATAAACGGTTGAGGTCAATTATAGAACTCAACAAGATTTGAGGTCGATCCCACATGGAATTTACAGCAGAAATAAACTTACTAACGCTTTTATTCAATTGAGGTTAATATTTCCGAGAAGATTAAGTTACGAAAAGTAAAAGTTGCGTTGTTGTTGACACCCAATTTTGACCCTCCACGATAGAAATTAATTTTTGAACTTCTTAATTTCAAACGATTTGGAATAATTAATTTTCTATAAAAAATCCAAAATATTTTTCAAGTTTTAAAATCGAATTTAGTCATTTTTATAATATTTTTAAATAATAAATATGTATTGTACAATTTTATATATAACTAGTGCATTTGATAAATATTTGAAAAATCATATCAAAAGTTTTTTGCTTTTTCGGCTAAGTTTTTATTAATTTAGTATAAATCATAATTACAATTTTGAATTAATTCGTTTGTTTTTAAACTAATTATTTTGCAATTAAGTTAATTATTTTATTTCGTTAAAATCAAGAAGCTTGTTAACTAATTAATATCAATTCGTCTTATTTGATTACTAGCCGAATCTATCCTAATTGACTAAGTTGGCTACATTTTGTTTTCCAATTGGCTATAATTTAGACTCATATGGCTAAACCTTAAATCCAATTCTATGCCTATTTAATTTAGGGAAAATACCAATTTTGGGCCCATTTCCCACAAGACAAAACCATCAGCCCAATTTTTCCTCTATTTCCCAGCCCAATTCTCCCCTGACCCGGCCCACTTTCCTATTTCTCAAAAAAAAAAAAACAGAAACAGAACGCGACCCCACCCCCTACTGTTCGTCCTTCTTCTTCCGGAATCGCTCCAATCCAGCCGAATCCACCAGCAAAATCGATTCCAGCAGCCCAGACCCGAGTCCAGCAGCGACGTGTCCATCTCCGTACGAAACTGTTTCTCGAATCATGCCAGATGGAGCAATCTCCGCATCTCACTCGTCCTTGATCGAGAATCGAATGGCCTCCATCATCATTCCGTTGGAGATTTGTACTAATTCCAGCTCGTCCCTTATCCTCAAGGGATTTTGAATTTCGAATTCGGGAAAACTCATCTGAATTCCAGCCGATTTCCCCCTAATTTCGCCCTAATTCCTACCTATAAATACCCTCTTCTCCCTTCATTGTAAAGGGATTTTTTTTTTAGGAGTAGAAAAGAGGGAGGAAAAGATAAAACAGAGGCACAGCTCATACGAAAAAGGAAAACTAAATTTGTAGTGAGCCGCTCAAGAAATACACCAACTATCATTTTCCTTTCTTGTTCGTGGGTTACTGTAACTTGCCGGAATCCTCGAAGCCTTCGCGTGGTGTTGAATAGCTCGTCCAGACTCTTTTCATAATCCCAGTCGCTGCTCACGGAAAGGTAATTTCTTCATATTTCCTATTTCGACATGATATTGATGAGATTAGCAATCATCTGCTTGTGTTTGGTCGTTGATTGAGATTTGTGTCTCTAGAGTCTTTGCTTTTCTAATGTTGTTGATTGCCTGATCCTTGACTACTTGAGCGTTTGAATGCTGTGACTTAAAGCACATTCTGATTGATCGTTGGCCGTAAATTGTTAGTATGGATGGTCTGTTCATTCATTTAGTATATTCATTTCAATTTCGGTCTTTATTACTTGAGATTGGATGGTTCCTTTTGAAGTTTGAAATCATTTATTTCCTATTAATTTCGTCTTATCTCGCTGAGTGATCTCATCCAGTTGGCTGTGAGTTTTCTGGATTTAGAATGCTGGACCTCGCAGTCCATTATGCAGTGGTCATTCCATTCGCTTAGCTTTGCGTGAATCACATGGGTTGAGTAGTTTTACCTCTTCTTTTGTATGGTGTTTGATATATCCGTGTTCATTTAAATAAGTATGATTCATATTTTAGTTATTTGCAACTCCAAATCTCATTCATCTCAGTGTTAGTCGTACAGTCTCTATCATCTCATATGTTGAGTCTTTTTTTTTTCCTTTTTTAGTCCGTCCTAGCTTAACTAAGATGAAAACCAAGTTGATAAATTGTTAGAATACTCATTCGGGTCAGCTCGGCTTTGTTCCGTTTTCCTGCTACCCTAAATAAGTTTGTTGTTTGTATTTCTTTCCCCATTTTCATCCTGAAGCATGCTGAGTTTTGAAAGGGTAAGGATCGTATGTCATTTACAGTGTCTTTCTCTTTTGAGTTGCTAGACCCATTTGTCACTTTATTCATGACATGATATATATATTTATCATATTACCTGAGGCCCCGCTGATAGTCCTTTTCATTATGAAAAGGCATATTATTATTATTATTTATTTTTTTTACTTTTTATTTTTTATTTTTCTTATCATTTGAGTTCACTGAATAGTAGAATATAATAATCCATTCATTATGTTATTTTACTTTCTCTTTGTGATAAAATTATTGATGGTTTGCCCAAGACCCTAATGTATTAACTCGGGTGTGATTCTCTTTTATGTTTTGGTCTGTTTATTTGATTGAGTTGGTAATGATAATTATTTAAATATGTTCTTTCCTCAAGTCATTGCCATTTGAATTCACTAATATATTTTTTTCCTTTCTCTGTTGTATGTGACACCAACTCGAGTTCATCTTGGACTCCATCCTTCCTCCCTTTGCATTCCGAGAGGGCTATAAAGGCCCCAAAATCATTTTTCTGAGTCTGCCCCCTTCAAACTGATCGGCATAAATAAAGACACTGACGAACAGGTTGAAGACGAAAAAATACAGGTCTCGGAAAGTCCGAAACAGGCCGAAATACATCTTGTATACATCGATATACATGATATATACACTGTTATACAGACAAAAATATTGATATACAGGGCCAAAAAAAGAAATACAGGTGTTTGGAAGATGAAATAGAGTGTATACATTTAGTGTATGCGCTGATATACAGGAAAACAAGCCAGCATACAATCTATATACATGAGTATACACTCAATATATGTGTAGATTTTCATAAGAGAAATGGGCTAAAACCCAAATTCTATTTGCTACAGCAGGTCCAAGCGAAAAAATGGGCCCAAAAGCCCAATGAAATGATCAGCAGATGATTTCGATTTAAATGAACCAAAGTCCATCACTTTGGGCAATTGTTAGAGCTAAGACAGGTGGGCCAAAGCCCAATTTTAGTTGAATTTGGGCAAGGAGCCCAAGTTCTAATTATTCTATTCTTTTGTTTATTTATTTATTTATTGTATTCACTAACTTTTATTTGAATTGGTTTTTATTTAATTGAATTCCCAAAAAGATAGTCATTTCTTCTTTTTATGTTCCATTTAAAAATATTTATATTTTTATTTATTACTTATTTTATTTATATTTATATTTCATTATTTGTCTCATTATATTTAGCTACTTTTTTTCATAAAATATTCCCTTTAACTTATTCCCTCCCAAATAAAATAAAATTAAAAAAAAACAAAAGTGAGTTTTCATTACTTAATTAATTTTTTAAATTAGTCAAATGTTCTTGGTCAAATCGTCGGTCAACCGCAAGTTAGCGGACATTTCGAATGCTTAATACCTTCTCGAAATGTAAATTGAACCCTGAACCCCCTTTGAATTTCAATTGATTTTAATCTATTTAAATCTCTTGAAAATCTTAAGTTTTCTTAATTTCTTTCAAAAAATTAAGTGGCGACTCTTTCTTCTTCTTCTTTTTTGAAAAAATCGGTTTTTCTTCAAATTACAAGTTAAATTGATTTTTTTTCAAAAACTAGTCATTTATTTCTTTTTTCGATAAAACAGAAATGGCGACTCCGCTGGAGATTTAATTAAGTTCTAACCATAATGATTTGACTAACTGTTTTAATTATAGAATTATTTTTCTATGTTTTGTCTGTTTAAATTGTCGTAAACTGTCATTGCATTCATGGCATTTCTGATATATGTATAGTATATTAAAGAACGGTTTCTGCATAATCGCAGCTAGACTTTTTTGTACTCAACCCTTTCTCGGAATGATCGGTAATTTATTGGTACGTCAGGCGTCCAATGGTTGTCGTGAATTCCAGCCTAAGTTGTCCGCTTAGGTTTCCGGTCTTTCAAAAGCCACTCGTAGTCAACTAGCGTAGAGCGAAACCAAATCCCGAATTTAGCGCATTTTGAACTAAGTCGACCCAACACCCAAGGCGTGTTGGGCCCATTAGAAGCCCACCTTGTGTCTATTTGGCCCACGGGTCAATAAAGGACAATCATGCTTATGTGTTAATTGAAGGATGTATATGTCATTTTAAACAAATTAATTATCTAATGGGGTGGGGGTAACTTACCTTTTCTCTTTTTCTGTAGGATGAATTCAATGTACGAGCCCTTGAGGACCCGAATGGTGACCATACCCCATCCCTACCTCCAAGTGTGGTGGAAATTTATGAACAATGAAGACAAGAAAAAGGTTCAAAGACATATAGGCCATCTCCCGTCACTAATGGAAATGAACGTTTGGCCCGATTTGATTGGAACAATGGTGCAATTTTGGGACAGCGATAACATGGTATTTCGATTCGGGGAAGTAGAAATGACCCCAACTATCGAGGAAGTTCTTGCAAGTTACGAGAGTGTCAGCATGTGCAACAAGAGGAAGCGTAAACCCGATACTGATCTCCTTTTTTCCAAAATATGGAATTTTAACAAAATTAAAGAAGAACTTTCACTTGTCAAGGCCGAGTGGATGGACAAACTGCCCGGGGCGAACATTCTACTCCGAAAGCTTTATTATCGATTTGGACGTGCAAGAGCTTTCGAAAAGTTCAAAGAAAAATTTGTCTCGGAAGAAAAATAGAAGGAAACACGTCCTCTTGCTTTTGCAATATGTCTACTCGGGACAATGGTATTTCCCCAAGGACCAAACTACACTATCCATCCAAGTGTAGTAATGGTCACTCATGCTATCTTTAATGGAGTAAGCTACGGATCGGCGGTCAAGCATTACAATTTGGCGCCCATGATTCTCGCCGACATTTACAGAGCATTGGATAGGTGTAAAAGCGGCAAACGTTTCTTTCAAGGGTGCAATCTGATACTTCAGTGGTGGATGATGAGACATTTGCTCAAAGCCCACGATCCAGAAGAACCAGATCCGCTAAAACGACCAAACGAACTTGAGGGCCACGATTGGTGGGTGTATCTTAATCATTTCAACAGAACTGGGGGTCAAGAATTTTGGTACTCGAGACTTCAGGGGTTAAGAGAAGAAAATGTGCAGTGGTCGATCGAAAGTCTGGTGGTAACAAAATAAATGGTGATTCGGAGCGAAAAGACCCCATACTTAATATTTGCCGGATTGAGAGGAACTCGACCGTATGCTCCAGCTCGAGTCCTTAGACAACTAGGAGGAAAACAAGAGCTTCCCCAAACCACAGACATGAGGAGATTTGCGACGGATCACGAAAATGGTGAAGTCTCTTTTACTAAAAAGATACTTCAAGCGTGGAAGGCTCGAAGGCTGTTTGGTGAGCCGGTCCCGAACAGATTTGTACCCGAATGTTCTAAAGAGTACAAAGAATGGTTAAAGAAGAATCTCGCAGGAACCATTGAGCCTGGTCCAAATGTCCCTCATATTATTGCAGATGTTGGTGCTAAACATCAAATTCGACTCCATCGACTTCAAGAGAAACATGAGAAGAATGAGTTGGATCATCAACGCCGACATTCAGAAGATGCCAAAGTCATAGCCCAGTTGAAGAAAGAGCTACGAAGAGCAAGACAATGCATGTCTGAGTTAAATGATAACATGGAGCAGCAAATCCAGTCTGTAGAGAGGTTCAGGCATCAAGAAGGGGACCGACTAGCGAGAGATCATTTGTGGGCAAACCGGTATGCCATATGGGAAGAAGTCAACATCGCCAAGAGGTCTAGACTCGGTGAAGGATCAGGAGCACTTTAAAGTTCTTTATCATCCCCTGCGTGGGATTGCTTTATTCGTATTTTACTTTGTAATTTACTTTCTGAACTTATTTCCTCTTTGATTGTTTGTTAAACATTGTTGAATGCTATTGATGAAATATTTTGGGGGATAATTAATTGACTTAAAAGACATATACATCCTTCAATTTGTTAGGCCTACCCTTGGCAAAAAGGGTCACATATCTGTTTAGGACGCAATATTTGTTTATTACTTGTATGCTGTGACTATTTGTATGTTGCTTTGAATAAAGGCATTTTTAGCCCACCTTATTCGTGGATTAACATGTCCTCCAGCGAAGCGACTCTTATGTGTTTATATGCCTTCTGTGTGATATTTTGCACCATTTGTCACGAATCAAAACTGACAGATTTGCCTTTGAGTTATTTTTCTTCTACAGGATACGTGGAACTGGTCTATGTCGATAAACTGGCTGATCATCCTTACTTCACAAGATCTAAGGCCCCTAAAGATTCCTTCCCCGACCAAAGCTCACAGAAAGGAAAAGCAGTAATGGGTGATAACAATGAAGAGATTGGCTTAACTGATGTCGTCGTGGCTCAACCCGTTATCGTTGATCAGAATGAATTAATCATGCAGTTGATGCATCAGATCATCGAAATGAGGGTCGAAATGCAGAGAAGACAAGATTTTCCTAATCCAATTTTTGCTTTCAATGCTCCAGCAGACGGAAGGCCCCCACTCTACTTTCCTACTTCAAATACGGAACAGGCTCAAAACCCACCCTCCAGTCCTGCTCAAATTTCCCCCATCATTGATCTAACCGCCTCAAACCCCCATCATGCCTCCGCTTCCCACAAAGCACCACCTCACCCTCAGAATACTAATCCCCATACTTTCCCTCCTCCTCTAAATGCCGACCCACAAGCTCGCCCTCCCCCGCAAAACCCGAATGTTAATAATCCACAAACTTTCCCCAATTCCCAAAATCAGCACACCGACCCCCAAACTTTCCCCCAAAACTACCAAGCCCCTCAAAATGCCCAGAATCCCTCCATCGCTCCACCCCTACCTCAAAAGACCACTTTCCAAATCCCAGTTCCAAATGAGCCTTATGCCAACTGTTCCGAACTTGATCATTACGAGGAACAAGAGAAAGAGTGGAGGGCTAAAGAAGAGTCGTCCAAAAAGAATATGAAAGAGGAGATCATGAAAGCCATGAGGGAATTGCATTATACTCCAGAAGTCACCGGGTTCAGTTACGAAGATTTGTGCATCCATCCAAGCTTGGACCTTCCGGAAGGGTTCAAAGTGCTGAAGTTCGACACTTTTGGAGGAACCGGAAACCCATTGGCTCATCTGAGAGCTTATTGTGACCAACTCGTAGGAGTTGGCAGGAATGAAGCCTTGTTAATGCGTCTCTTTAGCCGAAGTTTAAGGGAAGAAGCGTTGGAATGGTTTACCTTTCATGAGATGAAACAGTGGTCTAGCTGGAATGCACTAGCTAAGGATTTCGTCGAGCGTTTTGCCTATAATGTGGAGATCGTTCCTGATCGATACTCCTTAGAGAAGATGAAGCAGAAATCGACTGAAAGCTACAGAGAATTTGCGTATAGATGGAGGAAGGAGGCATCTAGGGTTCGACCACCTATGTCTGAGAAAGAAATTGTTGAAGTATTTATGCGGGTTCAAGAGCCCGAGTATTATGATAGGATCATGTTGCTCGTTGGGGAAAAGTTTGCCGAAATAGTCAAGGTAGGTGAGACTCTCGAAGACGGATTAAGAATCGGGAAGATTGCCCGTGTTGCTGCCTCACCTGGATCCTCGGGGCTGTTGAAGAAGAAGAGAGAAGACGTGTCTTCTATTTCTCATGCGTCTGACGGAAAGAAACCCTCAAAAAAATCCTCATCGTACCAAGGTCGTTCTCGACCTTCGCAGAGTTCATACCCGGCTTGTTATGTACAGGCCGATTGTCAAACCCCTCCCCCCAATTACCAAAATGCTCCCCCTCCTGTTTACCAAACCCCTCCCCCCGTTTACCAAACCCCACCTCCAGTATATCAAACCCCACCTTCTCATTACCGAAATGCCACCCAAAACTGTGCAAACATCCAGACAAACTACCAAGCTCCTCCCCCAGTATATCAAACCCCACCTCCATATTACCAAAATAACCCTTCGAACTACCAAGCTCCACAGCCAAACTGCCCAACCGGTTCCTATCCGAGATATCAAGCCCCCCTCCAAAACACCCCAAATTATCGTCAAACGCCTCCCCCTCAACAAGGTAATTACGATCCTCGTCCCAGGTTTGAAAAGAAGCCCGCTAGAAATTTCACCCCGCTCATTGAAAGCCGAACAAATCTATTCGAGCGATTGACTGCGGCAGGTTTTATCCATCCCGTGGGGCCCAAGCCTGTGGACACCAGCTCTAGATTTTACAGACCTGATCAAAGATGTGCGTATCATTCCAATAGTATTGGGGATGACACTGAAGACAGTATTAATCTGAAGCACAAGATTCAGGACTTAATCGACCAGAAAGTGGTCACTCTTCAAACCGCTGAACCCAACGTCAACAGTAATCCTCTTCCAAACCATGGAGGCGTCAATATCAACATGATAGAGCCGGAAAAGGAATGGTGCACGATAAAGGCAATTGTCCCGGTTGGACCAAATGACCTCGAGAAAGCTGTGGCTTCGTTGTCCGTTAAGGATAAGAAGGAATTTATAATTATGACACCTCAGAAGGCTGTTGCCTTGGGTCCAAGAGAAATTCCCCCTCGAGAGAAGTTTGTGATTGAAACGGTTGTTACTCAAGGCATGACTAGATCCGGCAGATGCTATACACCGGAAGAATTGGCCCAAGGAGGGCAGAGGAAGGATCAGTCTAAAAGGCCAATCAGTGAGGCCGAGGCGGAAGAGTTTTGGAGGAAAATGCAACCGAAAGATTATTCAATTGTGAAGCATCTGGAGAAAACACCGGCTCAGATCTCTGTGTGGGCCTTACTGATGAGCTCACAACTGCTTAGGCAAACTTTGATGAAGGCTTTGGATGACACTTATGTACCTGTGGGAACCAACGGTGATAATTTGGCAGCCATGATCAGCCAAGTTGTTCGAGGACACCGCATCAGTTTTTGTGATGAAGAGTTACCCTTTGAAGGCACGATGCACAACAAGGCTCTGCACGTCACCATTAAATGTCGAGACAAGATCATAAATCGCGTTTTGATCGATAATGGGTCTGGTCTCAATGTTTCCCCACTTTCGACTCTCAAGCAACTAAACTTCGACTTGGGAAAGGTTCACCAGAACCAGGTCAATGTGAGAGCTTTCGATGGAGAGCAAAGAGATATGCTGGGAGCGGTAAATTTGGAAATTGAGGTGGGTCCTGCAGAATTCAGTGCGGAATTTCAGGTGTTGGATATCAACACCAGTTACAACTTGCTCTTAGAAAGACCGTTGATTCATATGGCTGGGGCCGTGCCATCTACTCTGCACCAGTTGATGAAGCTCATCTGGAAAGACCGCGAATTAGTCATTTATGGTGAAGGAAGTCACACCTATGGATATGCACCGATTGTTGATGAGGTCTCCAGAGGTTGTGATTTCTACACAGTGGAGCTGGTAAATGCCACCGGTGATGATTTGGCTCCTCAACCCCATATGCCTCATGTGTATAAGATGATAGCTACCATCATGCTCCAGAGCGGTTTCGAACAAGGTTTTGGATTGGTGAAGCATTTTCAAGGAATTGTCGAGCCTATTCAAATTCCCGCCAGAGGAACAAAGTATGGTTTGGGGTATGTCCCCACGGATGACGACGAAGCAGAGATGGTAAACAAGAATGTTGATCGAGTATTGGCCAGGCCGATACCTCATTTGTACCAATCATTCCCAGTGCGAGAATATGTCAATGACGGCGGTCTTGGGGAAGGAATCTGGGACCTTTTTGAGGAAATTGATGCAATTGTCGAGGAGGAGGCTGGGACATCAGGTATCCGTGACGCTGAGCTGGAGGAGCAATTGTCCAACTGGACCTCTACGCCACTCCTGATTCCTCGCTCATTTTGGTAGAAAGGACATGTTTATGTTTGTTTTAAAAATCGGTGGTAGTCCGGAAGAGGCCCGAGACCCACCATTTATGCGGTTTTTACCTTTTTGAGTTTTAAAATTCCCCCGTGATGTTTAAGAAGGCGGAATGACCTTGGGTCATGGCCAAAGTTTGTGCCTGTTTTTTCAGTTTAAATGAAAAGCCTCTCTTATCAAAAAATTTCTTATTTACTTATTTGTTTATGTTTTGCTTTTCTAACTCTATTTGTTTATGATTTCAGTAATAATAAATTAAAACCTGCCAATGTCATGTCATGTCACGAGCCGAATGAACAAAATGAGGCAGATGGTGACGAATGCGGGGAATATGAAGAAGAAACTGCAGTACCGGAACATGTCGTTGAGGAGTTTCGGCAATTTGAGAACCAGCACAAGCCGAATCTAGAAGAAACCGAGACCATAAATTTGGGAGATGAGGAATGCGTCAAGGAAAAGAGAGTCAGCGTCCATCTGACTGAAACTCAAAGGAGGGACCTAGTTCATCTTCTCAAAGAATACATCGATGTATTCGCCTGGTCTTATAGGGATATGCCAGGGCTAAGCACAAATATGGTTTCTCATAAACTGCCGATCAACCCGGATTCCACTCCAGTAAAGCAGAAAACTCAAAAATTCAAGCCAGAGTTGAGCTTAAAGATCAAAGAGGAGATTACCAAGCAGATTGAGTCTAAAGTAGTGGAAGTGACGCAAAATCCAACTTGGTTAGCCAACATTATTCCAGTGGCCAAGAAAGATGGAAAGATCAGAATTTGCGTCGACTATAGAGATCTCAACAAAGCAAGTCCGAAAGATAATTTTCCATTACCAAACATTCACATTCTCATTGATAATTGTGCTAAACATGAGATGCAGTCGTTTGTGGATTGTTATGCGGGTTATCACCAGATCCTGATGGATGAGGAAGATGCAGAAAAGACAGCCTTCATTACGCCTTGGGGTGTATATCATTATCGGGTGATGCCTTTTGGTCTCAAGAACGTCGGTGCCACTTATATGAGAGCTATGATGACCATCTTTCATGATATGATTCACAAGGAGATCGAGGTGTATGTAGATGATGTCATAATCAAATCCCGCGAGAGTTTGGATCACTTGACTCACTTGAAAAAATTCTTTGATCGCCTACGTCGGTATAATTTGAAGTTAAATCCCGCCAAATGCGCTTTTGGAGTGCCAGCTGGCAAGCTGTTGGGATTTATAGTTAGTAGAAGGGGCATTGAGCTTGATCCCTCCAAAATCAAAGCAATTCAAGAATTACCTCCTCCGAAGACCAAGAAAGAGGTGATGAGTTTCCTAGGGAGGTTGAACTACATCAGCCGGTTCATAGCTCAATCCACCGTGGTATGTGAACCCATTTTTAAATTGTTGAAGAAAGATGCCCTGACCAAATGGACAGGAGAATGTCAAATTGCTTTTGATGCCGTAAAGAACTATTTGTCCAATCCGCCGGTGCTAGTCCCTCCGCGAGAAGGAAGCCCTTTGTTGCTGTATCTGTCCGTTTCGGATAACGCATTTGGATGCGTGCTCGGTCAACATGATGAAACTGGGAAGAAGGAGCGAGCCAT